>CAIGRF010140777.1:0-12502 GCA_903798235.1 Fraxinus ornus
TTAAGTACATGAAAATTTTTGTTGATAACTTCTCAACGTCTATTAAAAATTGGGGTGTTACAAGAAACATGGTGCTCCAGGCCAATTCTTCTTGTTCAGTTTTCTTATCTTGAGATAGGGTTGCTCGCCAAAATTCATCAATGGCCTGGCACAATTTAACTGTAATATAAGAGTCTTAATTTTCTGGCGCCAGATACTAAAGTCTCTTTTGCCATCCCAAACTTGAACATCTACCTTAGAAGCCATGGTGTGCAGTAGGGTGATCAGTGTACAGATATGATATAGCCAAAGATATATCACGATCAACAATGTCAGATAATCCAGTTTTATAAGGCAGTATCATGAAAGAATAATCCACAGATTACTCAATAGAATTGAAGTTACTATACAATTATGCTCACACACAGTAAGTAGAAGGGGGTTAGAAAAATATATCTCCAGCGAAGAACAATTTCAAAAATAGTAATCTCAACCCCTGAACAGATCAATTCGAATGTCAGTACAAGTCAACAGTATATCCACGAAGTCAAAACAGAATTAAAGAATTTGGTATATCTCAGTATTTATACTGTTACAAGAAAAATGTTTTTCAAAACTTTTGAAAAGAATTGGTTTCTTGAATCGAAGCCCTAATCCCCTCAGATTTTGTGGTTCTCACAGGCTAGACAATGGTAGAGTTAGAGGAGAATCTCAAAAACCAAATTTAAAGAGAAACATTGATACCAAAATCTTTAAAAAAAATTCAGTTATATGTACTATGGTACTCAACAGCAAGAAAAATGACTTGTGCAATCTAGATATGGCAGACTCGGCGTGACTCAGTGTAAACTCGGTATGACTCAGTGTGACTCAACCCAACTCGCCAAACTCAATACGAGTTATACCAATTTACACGAACTCAGTGTACAAACAACAAATAAAAACTAGTCACAATTGAGTAATGGAATTTAACAACAAATATTTTCAAGATCCACAGTCTCAACCACCCAAAGAAAAAATTTCAAACCGTAAGACCCCAAAAAAATGAATGAAAACAGATCTGGAAAAATAACACAAATTGACAAACAAATTTCTCCTATTCTCTGATACCACTGTTGGTCCCAAACGAGTTTGTAGTGTCGATTAACAAGTAAAAACAAGAAAAGAAATTAACAAAAAATCAAGAATCAACATAAGATTTTTCGGCCCAAAGGCCCCGAGGTTTGGCAACCACTTCTAACTCCTAATCCTCGTTGAGCATCCGTTAGGAATAAGCTCAAATCCACCAGATATCGTCCAAAAATAGGCAAAAACGAGTTACAGTAAATGGCCACAAAAACAGCAAAAAAATCACAAAATCCTTCCACCACACTCATGAACTTACACAAGAGTTCATCATACTACTCTCTTATCTCACAAGATTCACAGAAGAAAAATGGAGATCAATTACAGAGAGAATAAAAGAAGAAAAGGAGCTGCTATGCACACATTGATGAGAGAAAGAAAAGTCTACTAAAACCTAATACAAAAATCTATCTCATAATTGCATAGAAGCCCTTGAAGTTGCCAAATGAAAGAGACTTGGGCCAGAGAAATAAAACCTGATTTGGGCCAAAAGATTTAATATTACCGGGCCTCCAAAAATCAGTAAACCATCTTCAACAATAACCATTAGTTTGTATATAAAGAGAAACGTCTCTTCTTGGGATGGAGGTAGGAATAGATAATAATGCTCAGACTCTCTTCCGGCCTGAGTACTCATGTTGGCATGACATGGCTACATATATGTAATAAGGATTGGATTCTTCAAGTTTCAACCAGGCACGATAAGAAATCTTTAGAAAATTTGTAGATTTACCTCACTGATAGTATGGCTGGAGATGGAAGATGTCTATAAAGAAAAAAACAGGTTGGCGCTGATGGTCTTTGGTCCAAAATAAATCTGTGCTGATCGTCCGTATATGTTTACTTGGAACCCTAAAATCATGAAGAAAAAGGGAGCGCGGGAGGGGATTTGGGTTTAATTGGAGCCTGGGCCATTTTTAATATGGTTATGACTGGGCTAATAATTTTACACTACAAACACTTTAGTTTAATAAAATATTCATATAACACAATTAATCCTTTTTTTTTTTTTTACAATTCATCACATTTAATTCAAAAAATACTGCAATATCAATGTAAAACTAAAATCTAAAAGATAAAATTGAAGTTTGAAAGACGAACTCAGGTACCTATGTCCGAAATTTAGACTTTTTTTAGCCATGTCCCTATATCCCTTATTTTAGAAAATAAATGAATCAATACTTAGATACTTACCCGTACACAAGTCTCGGCATCATAGGGAATAGAGAGTGATAGTGAAGTATGAAATGAATGAGAGAGAGAGAAAAAAAAATGCAGTCATTAAGTTTGGTACACATTACTAAATCTCTTCACATGGTTTTATCAAGCAGGTGATTGTTATCAATTGCAGAAATTGGTGCGATTAGAACAGCACGGATTCAGTCCATTAAGCTCTTTCGTCCCTTCTAAGTAGTTGTGATACTAATGGTACTTTACAATTGATTAGTTTGGTACGCTGATTAAGCTGAGAAGTTTATTCCTATAGAGATATTAATGTATTTTGAATTTATTTAAACTAATACAATTGTCGAGCTAAGAAACTAGTTGACGTACGAACATTGTGTAAGTCACGTACGGCAATCGAGTTGAGAAATCAGAATTGTAAAAGCTTTGATAATAATTTAGGTAACTTAGGAATAAATACGTGTAAATAAATAAAAGTCTTTTTAAATATAAGATAGCATAGTGATAATACTTAATGGTACACTGCACTAAGTTTGTTAGCTAGGTACGACAATTGAGAAGTCAATTACCATGCGTATACTAATGATGTATATTACTTAGATTAATATGGTCATCAAGGAGAGAAATCGATTATCACATGAGCACTAATTATATTTGATACTTGGTGAGTCTTTGATGACCTAGAGAATATTACTTCTACCAAAAGACTGGTTGTGAAAGTTATATGCCATGGGGAATATTTGTCATTGTGGAGTCAATTTTGAAATGAGTGATTATGTGACTTGGTCCTATTTTATTTTACGGAGATAGGCACTCCCCCCAATAGGGGGGCGCCACATGTACATTATGGACACCATTATGTGATCCATAATGTACATGTAGCATTATTCTTTATTTTAACATTTTCATCGAAAATCAAATAACAGAAGTTTTAGCATATGTGGCTGGTATTTGCGTCAAAACTAATACTTTTCGAATTCCATGTTGGCGAAAGATGATCAGAAAATTGAGATGCAAATAAACAAAACTATTGTTGAGTTAAAGATGCAAGGGAGCCCAAAACAAATTAGAGCAAACAATACAACTACCAATGTAATATAACAAAATATTATTCAAAATAAGAAAATTGATAAACTCACTTGAAAATCGAGCCGAAATTTGAGTTTAGTAAAGGAAAAAGAAATGATGTAAGTTTAAATTAAAACTAGATTTAATTGTCTACTCAATTGCAATGGTTGAATGACAATATGGTTCAATAATAGTCGTTCACCCAGTTTAAGGATTTTCCCTTCACAATTGTGATTACGATGGATTAATTGGGTATGATTTAAATAACTAATAGTGATCAATAATTGTCTAATTGGGTGGGTCTAATATGGTTGTATCTTTTCAATTGGAATATTTTTAGTTTTACAAGGGTTGGATAAATTTAAATTAATTTATTTTCAGATTTTTTTAAACGGTTTCCTGATTTGAAATGGTAAACAGAAATTTAAACCCAAACCAAACTACTTCGAAGTTATTTGGTTCACTTCAGAATCAAAACATAACGGATCATGTAGACCCAAACCAACGATTTTGAAAAAGCGGTTTCAATTTTATTTTCAGGTTTAATGGTTTTATTGTTCAGCAATATTATTCACAATATGTCTCAGAGGTGGGGCAGTTATAACATGAGACTTGTAAACTAATATTTCTGAACTTGTCCCACGTGCATGTTAAAGGTCCTGTTTGAATGAGAAAATAACCTTATACACCTTGTATAGCTGAATACAAAACCTAAATTGCCTACATGATTTTATCAAACAAATGATTGTTATCAATGGCTGAAATTGATCTGAGTTGAAAAGCCATTAAGTCATTCCATTAAGATACATCGAAGTGATATTTACTTGTTCATCTTTGGGAATACTGGCTGCTTCGAAGTATTGTTCCATATCCCATAGGAAGTTTTCCAACTCTTTGGGTTCAGGGACACGAATTTTTTAAACACTCACTGCATCTTGCATAGTAGAACTATCTATGGCCAATTTCAACAAGGAAATTTCACTCTCCAGGGCATCGAACCAATCCTTTGTGTTATTAGCATGATTCAACAAATATTTTATGAACGAAGATTGTCGTTCATCAATATTGTTGGCATCCTCTTTAAAATGTGCTCTCAATTCTATGAGCACATAATATGTGCATGGATTTGTGCAGCCAAACTGACCGCATTGTCATTCATAGGAGCACCAACAAAATCCTCCAAAGCTTCTAAATTGCAGCCATGCCTGCATATGAAACCCAGTAATAGCAACGCTTGTGCTCTGATACTAGTTATCATAGGAATGAATATAGGGTAAATTACTTAGCCAAATTTCTACCTATGATGGCACTAAGGTTTTACTCAGTCAGCCCACAAATTTCTGCAACACACAGAAGGAATGAATTCCACTTTATAAAGGTAGTTATGTAGAGGAACGCGAATATTTACGGGTAAACATCTAACTCATTTTATTACTCCACAATAATATAAGAATTCAAAGGAAACACTGAAGGAACACAACACAACACAATTGTGCCTCATCAGGCAGAACCTTCAAATATATAACCAAAATTCACATGCAGTTAACACCCTTAATTGCCAAAACTGCCTCCTATGCCATTTCCCAGCAATTGCACATACTTTTCTCTTAGCACATGTGTCAAACATGTGCTTGTCATGGACACCCGAATTTGTGGACTAGATCTAGTACACTGAAAAGCAAGCGGGATCCGTCTTGCTTTCTAAATTCTGCCAACCCGCAACACCTTGACACCGCCAAACTGACACATCCACAAGCTAAATCCCACATTCGCCTTGCCCCATAGATCTGAAATGTGCACATCAACACACTTGTCCGCAAACATGAGGGCAAAGCGTGCCCATGCCATCGCGCATGTCAACCTTTAAGGGTTTGACAAACCTTCCCGACCAAAAGAACCTGACGTCCTTATCGGAATAGAATCTAAATGCTCTTTGAACTTATCTTCAAACTGTCACAGATCAACATCATTTTCATAGGTTGCATCAATCCTACTTCACCTTTCCATTGGACAATGTAATATGTCCATCTATTTTTCTTACTCACACAGATTGTTTGAGGATCTAAAATCTTTGTTGTTTTAATCATTGGAAGAGCTATCTTAGCCTCCAATCAATCTTCACTCATCAAACTTTCATTAAAAGTCTTCACATAACTTACGTGGAAGGTAAGAAGAACCTTTAAATGATTAGGTAGCTTCAGCCGATATGATACCTTTACAACATGCTTAATTACTTCGAAGGGACCATTATACTTTTGAACCAGCCCATGATGCACTGTCTTGCAACTAATCTTCTTCCAAATTTGGGGAGTTAATTTCAACATCAAGGTTCGTGAATCCAAAATACCTGACTTCCTTAACACTTTGAGGAAAGTACTCTCTCGGTCGGAAATTGGGAGAGGTGGACTACAAGCATAGGAAAAGCACAAGAATTGGAGATTCTTGAAATTCCACTTGGAAGAGGCAATTGTAGAATATCGAGAAGTTGGTGGGTACAACATATCTTAGAGATTACAGAAATTACAACAACGGGAATTAGTGGAATTTGCTAGGTTGGAATCAGACTTTAGGTTTGGTCCCGAAATTTTTCCGGGTTTCTCCGTCAACAATTATTGATGTTCTTTATTGCTTTCCATATTAAAAACTACGATATTCAAACATAGGAAAAGTGGATGTGTATGCTTAATCATTTAGAAACTATAAAAAAGGGACTTGTTGTTTTTAATAGAATAATTTTGCACGCAGGGTTAAAACTAAAAATGGATAATTAATAACCATTCGGTAACTTTGTAGCCATTAATTTGGTTGTCCGTAACTTTATTTCTTTTTTATTGATAGTTAAACATATCAATTATTGTCTTGAGATCAGTTACCGGGAAATATAACAATTTAAATGGAAAATATGGAATTTAAATTACCAAACGGACCAGCAAGGAACGTTCGTCGCAAAAATTGTTTGACCTTTCAACCATATCAGAAAATTACGAAATTAGTACAGTAACTCCATAGCACATTTGTACTCGACAGGGTCAAAGTGCACAATTTATTTCAATTGCTTAGGTTGTCAAATTATTTTCATACATGCACGTAGACTGTTCTCAGGTAAACCCATCGAAGTCCATGGAAAATTAGCATATTATTTGAAAATACCGTAGCATAATTTCATGAAATGGAAAGAAAGATGGAGTTGTTAATTTAGGCTGTAGCATATTATTCCAGCAAGTATAAATTCCTGAAAACGAATAATCTATTTAAATTACATTTCATCTATCCAACGGTACAATAAAACCTAAATTGAATTTCATATCACTTAAATAAAAATAATGCCCTGTGTACTACGGGCTCTGTATAACACAAGTCACATTATTGGAAATGAAAATGTATGGTGTTATTATTTAAAGTATATTAGTCAATTAAAGTGATTCACTAAAGATGAATTTTGACTAATGGGTATTAGATTTTATAGAATTAAAGTGTAGAGACCAGAAGTTTGTTTTGAAGGAGCCGATTTGAAACAAATGAAAGATAATGACTTGTCAATATATTAGGTCATGGTCCCCAATTTGTTGTGTTTTTCAAGATTTTCTGCATCCCCATCAACAGAAATCGAAATTGAAGCAAAGATCACAATCAANACTTAGAATGTGCACCATATTGATAATTGGATATCGAATGCAAGTTCAAACTAGTAAATATGTTTTACTATTGAGATTGTAGTTGCTTCATGGAAATCTACCAAACAACTTGAGATTTGAAAGATTAAATTAAAACTTTCAATAAAGCTAGAAGGAAGAATGACGGCTTCTAAGTTTTTTTCTAATTGGTGACAATTTGTGCCTATAATATCATTTGATCGAGATAGCTAGCTACAAATGGAATGATGCAGAATGTCTTGTGTATAATGGTGTGTCTCGACATATACATCATAAACATAATGTCATTAACCAATTGCTTTCAAAGGGAAGAGTACTAATTGTTATATAGAAGAATACCCTATTGGATCCGTTTACAAATGGGTTACCTAAAGAGTGAATAAATTGTGCATCAAGGGAAATGGGTGTAAAGCCTAAACTAATGGGTCGCATTAATGGAAACCTAACCTGATGGCTGAAGATACCGACATAATAGGTTCAATAGGAAACTAGTTATGATTAACTCGATGAGAAGCACTTCAAAATTTTTACTCCTCCCATTCTCTATTATGCAAATAAGTGCTACCTTCCAAATATTAGTCATGATAAGCTATACTTTTAACGATGACTATATCTTGTAAATAGAACAAGTGAAGTATTGTAGGGTACTATTTATAAAACATCACCTATATGAGTGTGAAGTTGGGTGGTTCTATGACAATTTTATTCAGCAAATTCTCTAGCGTACTTGCCGAACAAAGAAGGTTCAGGCTGAAATAATAATTGTAATAGAGAAACAAAATTTGATATGAGAGATAATGTCTTCGATTTATTGTCTAGGCTTACTATAACGGTCGATAGTTAAAAATGTTGTATTCACTTATTAACCAAATGAGTCCGATAGATTTTTACGAAGGAAGGCTCAAAGCGAAAGCTACCGATCCTGAGAGATTATTTTCATTTGTACTCTTTTTTGTGATTTCTGTTTTGAGTTAACTTCATCCGTTCATGTGTGAGATTGTTTGAATTAATAGTATAATATACGCTATTTAAATGTGTGAATTGGCAAAGTCTCCAATGGGTGTGATCCTTTAAATAAGGTGCAATCTACACTATTAAATTTGAAATGGTGTGTTATAATGGATAAATTAATTAGTGCCAAAAGACAAATGAAAAACTAATCCCATTTTCTTGACTCGAAATCAATTACATTTCATTGATTTCCAATTCTTTCATTCTCTAAATTATGTCAAAATAATGTTCGAAGTATTTTTGAGTTCGTGTTTGATATTTAGTATTCAATATGTTCTTCTCTAGAAGAATACATTCAGATTCAGGCATTGGTTTGCCCAAAAAAAATTAATATTATGCTATATTAATTTTGGGACAAGCATTATATCTTGAGAAACAGTCGTTTATTTAATCTTGTTAGGATCAGTGCACAGATTTGCATTTGCATATCTTACTTTATTTTATATTCTTCTAATTTCTTCGTTTCACTAAGTCAATATTTAGTACGTGTATCTTGATTTCGGTGAGTCAAGATTTTATTCTATTTTTTGCATGTGTAAGTCACTATTTTGCATATTTTTCATGCACGTATTTTCTTGTTGATGAAATATAATTCACATATTAATTTATCCAACACTCTTTAGGGCCTTAATTAGAAAGATTAAATCAATAATAATTAAATGTGACAGCATATAATAAATGCACAGAACTTCTACGTCTTGATTACTACAAACTTTGAGACTTAAACATAGTTCATAAAAAATAAAAACACCTAAATTCAACAGCCTATAAAAAAAATCCAACAGAGAAAAACTCCATATATTCCTCAGATTGAGTTATTCAACGCTGCATTCAGTCTGCTGAACACCACCTTCAGGGGGACGCAGGCTAAGACTGGTTTGGCAAGCATGTTGACCACCAGATTCTCCTGTGGTTCTGGCGAACGAGTAAGTGAAGACAACTTCCTGGTCTTTCTCGATGTACCCTCGCGCTTCTTCCATTTTAGTGATTTCACTTGTGGGATCAGCTGCTGCGGACTGACATTCTTTGTGCGTGGCCTTCCACGTGGCCTCTTTTCAATGACCGTACCACTTTCTAACAGGTCACTAGTAAGTGGGTGGCCAACAATTGATTTAGCAGTTAACTTGCTTTTCGGAGAAATATATGGAACAGGTTGTTGTTGACAGATCCTTTCCACCTCGATAGTAACATCAAACAAACCGGAATCAACTTTACAGTCTTCCAGATAAAACTCTGATGCATTGTACTTCGGATTGACTGTAGAACGTGACTGGCGGTAGGGCATTATCCTCTGGGGAACTGCCAGCTCATCAGTTTGTCCTCTTGCGTGAGGTTCCATCGGCATAACTGATGACTTTTCAAACTTAACATCCACAATTGGTCCTGACTTTTTGAAAGAACTGTCGAGATTAGTACCTGACCTGTACACATTGTCATGTTTCGTGCATACTTCCATTTTTCTCGAATTTGACAGAACCCAACTCATTGAGCTCCTCAGTCCCTGAAATCGCTGAAGAGCCTAATGTAAACAGAACATCAGTATCTGGGATCAAACGGTATCAATATACAAATTATATGCAAAAACCATGGAGAAAAGCCGCCAAGTCTATAAATGAGAAAGTACTTAAAAATAACTAAAGTTTTGCCATAGAACTCTCTACTTACTTTCTGGGTGCTGATTTTGAATACAATCCTTTCAATCTTAAGTGCATGAAGAATGGCATCACTTCTGTGAGAATATTTCCCCGTCTTCTTTGATGAATTAGATGCAGACTCCTTAGCTTTCTCAACGTATGAATCAATGTTGGAATTTTAATGATTCAAAAGCTGTTAAATAGCTCTGAAAACATGTTGGAATTCTTGGTTCTAAGAGGTGTGAAAAACTGGGTATAAACTAACCGGATTAACCCTCCATTACCGGATATAAGACTAATAAAATATATATATATATATACACTCTGGTTTCTGGTGAAACACAAAGAAGAGAAAATATAAAAGACTACATTTTTGCTACTTTCTTCATACATATAATGGTTTTACACGGCTACTATATATAGATAAGTTTGGATAGATTTTACAGGATATTCTACCAACTAATCTATCAACTACCCATACTTCTACCATACTAGACAGCCATACTTTACTTGTAGTCAAACATAGTCTAATTTCCATCATTACATAGTTGGGCTTCAACCAAAATCTTGTAACTAAATTCAAACCATAAATTACATCAATTAAGTGGCAACAAAAATGTCATATTTCCAACAATCGAACTCTCCACAGTGAAAAGCTTTTACTCTTTTTGATGCATCGAGATTATACCAGCCCCTGAAAGAAATTTGGCAATAACTTAAATTAAATTATCTCATACCTGATTGAACTCTAATAAAGATAAAAACTGACTGGAAAAAGAAAATAAGTAATTGCTGAACAAAAAGTGCAAAATGAACCAACCCTATTAATCATTGATATACAGGGAACGGAATTTTTGTAGATATAGTTCTAAATATTGCATATCAACTTGTCCTTCAAAAGGTCATGGGCAAGCTTTACCAGGTTTTTAAGAAACAATAATTTACGCAAGTACATACATTTAACCTTAGCCAAACATGATCTAAAAATAGGCTTATCTTCTCAGGATTACAAAGCCGGTTGTATCACTGGTACCAAATAATATTATTTTGAAGCTGAGCCAAAACACTTAAAACTGGTTTCCTCGTGATATTTAAACTCATTCTTAATGTAAAAAGATACAATGACCATACTTAAATGTGAAACCACCTTCTGCACATTCCTAGCTCGTTGATTGCCAATGATACGAGGAAAACAATGATTATTAAATAGACAAAAGGTTAAAAAAATTATTGCCAATGATACAACAGAAACAATGATTGCCGAATATGACAAAATTTTACAAACATTTCCCCCATGAAGAGAACAATAATAGGGTGCCACTATTACCGTGTATGGAGTCATGACAGAGCACATGAAGAGAATATAATAAAATAAAATTCTTGCTCTACATAGAATAACAAATATTTGATCCTTACCATTTGCCAAATAAAGTAACCAAAATTGATGGGTTAGCAATGAAGCAGTAATGAGTGAATCACTTTGCGTGATTTTAAATAAAATGAAACTATTATCTCAGTACTATACTATGCATAGTAACAGAGGATCGTTTGGATAACTAAATAAAAATCCTAACCTTTAAATGTGAAGAATGATTAAATTATTATCACAAAAATAACGTCATGTTATCAACATTTCTTGACGAAATGAAGGGACTAAAAGAGGTACTTACAAACTAGCATCTTCTCTCCCAAGGAGCTTTATAGGTGTCCCTGGTCTTGGCACAGGCAATGTAGCCTCGGGCAATTCATCTGGGCTCAGAATCTGACCTGGCCACCAGTACCCATTTTGCCTTCGGACCCAAACCAAACCACCCACTGAGGCATCAATGGCCTTCTTTTTGACATGAGCAGGACGACCCATGTTTCTCAATTCTGAAAAAAAATGGGGGCAATGAAACATTATGTAAAATAGAAGTCATTGGACTCAGTCAGTGAACCCCATAACAATATCAAACCCATCAAGAAATGTGCCCAAAAAAAAAAACTTAAATGACATAGGGAAAAAAGCAGATCAAGACCGAGACGAAAGGAAAGATGAAAAAGAAGTTTCAAAGTCCAAGAAAGAAGAAAAAGGAAGATTGATTTTGTCAAAAAAAAAAAAATAAATAAAAAATCTCAATTGCATTTTTTCAGGCATTCCCTTTGTGCAAAAGAACAATTAAACACCTTTATTTTCTCTCAAAATATTCAAGATAGTCTTGAAGATGTAATTCTTTAACATATATACATATAAAAACTTTAAAAAGAGAGGATTCAGATCAAACAATCTTTTTCCGGCTGCAGAAGAAGTAAAGAAAATGGGCAAAGAAAGCAATTTTTTCAGCTTGTTTTTTAATTTTTCAATTTGTTCATTTCTCGATGCTTATGTGTAAGTTAATGTTTAGAAATGTAGAGACTCTCAACACTTATGAAACATACCTTTGAATTATTTTAAGCCAAAACAGATAGGAGAAGAGTATTTGTATAAACTATAGAGAGAGAAGAGGATCTCAGTCGGATTTTTATGCCGAAACAGAGATGAGAAGAAAGAGATTGTGTGTACACTAGATAATAGGCTTTCACTCGAATGAAGATAGGCATAGAGTGAGAGGGATATTTATGAAATGAATGAATGACAAAAAAAAAATAATGCAGTCAGTAGTCACGGTATTGAGTTGTACTGGTAATACAGTCTAGGAAACTTCAAAGTTTTTCCTTCTTTGCAACAGAGTATTATTGAACAGGTGTGGAGGTTACAACATAAAAAACTAGTATACTAACCCTTTTAAAATTGTCCCACGTGCATGTTGATGGGCCTCATTTTGAATAATCAATTACATTATTACACCTCGCATGCATGTTGATAGG
>CAIGRF010140796.1:0-12682 GCA_903798235.1 Fraxinus ornus
ACACTTTTTATTTTTCCCACCACATAAACTCCTTTTAAGTGGCACACTTTGAACGTCAATTTCTCATTCACCCGAGCATCAACTGTGAAGAGTATTGGCCGATCAAGGTAAAAAATGTAAATAGGAATATGCAAGGTTTCATATATTGTGGACTTGTGAAAATAATCATGAAGTCTAATCGTATATCCTCCCTCTCTGTGACTGTAATAGACGCTTATTTGCAAGAGTAAATTGAATCGTTTGACACAAATTTTTGCTTAGTCCAAACTCAGTAGGATCTCGAATTGCTAGATTAATTAGGTTAGACTTAAGCGTTCAACCACTTGAGTAGACCTATTCACACCTTAATAAGATAATCAAAACTACAAATTTCGTCTCTGGAGAGCCTTTTGGGCCAATGGCACAGTACATAGTACACACCCTACCCGACTCAAAGATAGGTTGGAGTGAACCACTTTACACGTAATTGAGCGTCAAGTTTTAGAGGGACATCTATGTTTATGTATAGCATGGTCATCTGTTATATAATTATTATAATTATTTGTTCAAAATTTGGGTTGAAATATGAATGAATTAATGATGAAATTGGAAGACAATGTTGGATGGAATGGAAAACAGTATAACATTTCATCATTCATTTCTACAAATGACTGTTCACATTCTAATACATATTCAAACCTTCTTCAAGTTTTTAACAAGTTCGACTAGAAAGAATCATTTTTGCTTTTGTGCTTCTTTCTTAAAGTCTTGTCAATCCTCTACACTATTTGTCGAAATCCTAAAAGCATAATAGAGGAGGCAAATATCATTTTTAGGACAACGTATCACATACATGTTCGAGCCTTATTCTTCATTTCTTGTTTCCATCTTCTTTTCTCATGCATCTTCAGTATTTCCAACAATCTAAAAATGATATTTTACATTTATTGTGATGGATATGGAAATTACGTTAACTATCATCAAGTTGATGAATCAAGAATTGACGCACTTGATAGGTTTGATGGATCAAAATTCACATGATTGCAAGACAAACTCAAATTCCTTCTAACAACACTAAACATCTACTATGTGCTTGATCTTAACTTGGAATCAATCGCCGATGCAACCGAAAAAGATACGGAAGAAGTTCATACTAAGAGAAATAAGAGACAAGAGGACAAATTGATATGTCCTGGTCACATCCTAAATGCTCTTTCGGATCGGTTGTATGATCTCTATGCTAATACCACTTCGGTAAAAGAAATATGGGATGCACTTGAAAACAAATATAAGGCCGATGATGAAGGGACTGAGAATTTTTTATATCTAAATACTTTGATTACAAAATGTTAGATAATATGCTTTTGTTGCGTCAAGTACATGAATTACAAGTCATTGTCAACAAATTAAAAGTGTTGAAAATTGAACTTCCCGGATCATTTCAAGTGGGAACAATTATTACTAAACTTCCAAGGTCTTGGAAAGGATATAGGAAGAAGATTCTTCACAATTTCGAAAAATTCTCTTTGGAATATATTCAAAAACATCGTCACGTAGAGGAAGAATCAAGGGTAAGAGATAAGACTGAAAGTTCTTAGATGGCTCTTCAAAAGCCAATGTCGTGGACAATGTGGATAACTCCAACAAGTACAAGAAGAAAGGAAATTCTCTTGGTTCTAAAAAGGATCAAGGTAAGTTCAAAACCAAGTTCAAAGGACCTTGCTATGTTTCTGGAAAGTTGGGGCACTATGCAAGAGATTTCAAGTATGAGAAATGCAAGATTCGACCCAACTACACCTAGAGGGGGGTGATTAGGTGTAAATGAGAAATTATCAAATTAATTAACAAGCAACAAGTCACAAGTTAATTTTGGCTAGGTGATTATTTATACAATTCAATTTACCCTACCTTTGAATACCGCAGTTAAATCAAAACAATAAAACGCAACAACACCAGAATTGTTCACGGAAAAATCCAACGTGGGAAAAATTTCGGGCGCTTTGCCAGTCAAAGATCCACTATGTTATTAACTTACAGACCACCAGCAAAGTGGACAGCACAAGCTTTCTGATCTCATGTTTGAAGTGCGAGACAGCCCTCCTGGAATGTGCACACGAACACCAATCTCGGCTCTTCTTTGTAAAGTAGTTCTCTTGGAATGAGCACACGAACTCCAATCCTGACTCTTTACGCAATTTATCTCCTGTAGATCTTCCCAATGAACTCCTTGTTCTTCGGTTCGTCCTTGATCCTTAATGCAGCATAGTTGACGAAATAATCTTACAACAGATCCAAGTGAAGAAAGCTATTCAGTGTTTGATTTGACTCTTTGATGTTATCACAACTAATGGCGCATGAACAATGGAGGGTTTGAACTTTGAATATGATGAAGCACGAATTCTCTCAAGAATGTAATGTGTTCTACCTCTCTCCCTAGCAGAAGACGCGCGCCAGTATTTATATGTTGGACGAAACAGGTTGTATGGGCCAAGTAAAATTCTCGAAAAAGGAAAATTAGGTCTGGCCGTAAACAAGTTGCTCGAGCGAGAAGGCTACTTCGCTCGAGTGAAGGGTCTGTCGCTCGGTGGGATGAAGGTCGAGCGAGGCAGTCTCTGATTCCTCTACTCGAGCAGCACTCCGACAAGCAGCTAGCGAAAAACCGACGTGATTCCTTCTTATTCCAAACATTGAACCCCGAAACCTGCTATGTCCTACCAACTATGAAACTTTACAATTCAGTCCCTAAACTTTTATAATTGTTCAAGTTGGTCCTTTTGTTCACAGAATCGCCAATACAAAATATAAAACTAACAAACTCCCACTCTGGCATTCTGTGACAAAATACAATACAACATATCAAAACTACACACGCCCAACTGAATGTAGCTTCATCTTTATTAATCATGTATCATGAAATCAAAACTCATATACTAGTGTAAAAGCACATGACACAAGAAATAAGCAATAAAGTACTTGAAGCATACACAGTGAAAAAAGCAAGCTAGTTTGAGATGCAATATTAATGTTAACTAAAATACCATAACCACATTAATACCACAAAATATCAAGAAAAAAACTCAAACAGCCATGCATGAAATGCAACACAATTACAAAGCACATGCTCCCCCTCAGTGCACNTAAAAGCAGCAGGAAATGACTCTATGTCTCTCCCCCAATGACACCTCAAGACATATGACATAACAATAATGCACAAATGTAAATCAAGGCAAATGTCAACATGTATCTATGTCTCTCTCCAACGACCCCTCAAAAGACAAAGACACATGTAAAATATCAAACCAAGTTTAAAGCATAATATGTCTATACAGTATCTATGTCTCACCCCCATCGACCCCTAAAGACAAATGATATGTATCAAGCAGCTCAAATCAATAAATGTGCATGATTAAATCTCCCCTTTACTAGAAAATCCTCTCCCCCCTTTTGTCACAAATGTCGAAGGGAATGGAGAAAAAGCACACAATACGAAATACTGCAAATAATGGTGAAGAAAATTTCAATAACCAGGGAAAGACTACATATTTTGTAAAACATCAAGAACAACCTTACTACTAGATACACCAAAGTAAATCAATATCAACAGCTATACTATCCCTATCTACGAGGCAGGAGCATCATCACCATCCGAAGAACCAGTCTCATCTCTCTCAACCTCCCAGTGCTCTCGCATCCAGCGCAAACGACGCTGAACATCCAGAACCTCACCCCGGATCTAAACATATCCCATTCTCCATTAGAATATACCAAAATAAGCCAAAAATACCAAGTTCAATGAAGAACATTCAAGCAATGGCCAAAATCATCAAAAACATGTTAAATTCATAGCACATTGATGCAATAACAATTTCACAGCATTAACAAATGTAAAACATATGAATTCATGTTAGAGATTGAGTAAAATATCCATCAAAATCAGAAAATCCCTAAAACTGGCAAATATAGGGTTTTCGCGACTTACCTTCAAGATTTGATGAATTGAGTGATCAAGTTGATGTTAATGAAGTCACAACTTGTTTCCTAAACCTTGAAGGGTAAGAGATTGCACAAATTTTATGAAGACTGGTTGAGATTTGAGAGAAAAATGGCAAAAAAATGAGTGAAAATGGAAGCTAGGGTTGCGCCTTATAAGTGACCATCGCTCAAGCGAGGGTCGAGCGAAGCTCGAGCAAGAGAGAAACTGAAAAGGTCGCTCGAGCGACATTCAAGTGAAAATCGAGCGAAAGCTCAAATGTAAAAAATAGCACCAGAATTTTGAAAAATCCAATTTTAAGCACAGTTTTCTTAAATTGATAAAAATAGTACCTTTTTCAAAACTTTCAATTTTAGCACCACTCGATTTTTTTTAAACACACGGCACGCCCTTCAACATGTTGGTCAATGAGAAAATGCAGTTGAACATAAATATGCGAAACTTAAGAATATAAGTGTCGCCCCACACACAGAGATCAGGTTTAACCGGAATAAGTTGTTTATGTGACTCACGTGTGTAATGTATCACTAATTCCAAGTAAATCAGACTCCAAGCCTTAATTTTGTGAGAAGGGAAACGGCAAAAATCACTGTCAATAGGTCTATTTTCTACTTATGAAAGTCAAACTTTTAAACACGTTAGGACCTATACAAAAGCTCGCTTGGCATGATATAAAGATTTTTTTTCTTTTTTCTCAATCAGTACTTTATTCGGCTCATCATATTTTTTCATCTTAAGTGCAGGTTCTAATTCTTTGAGCAACTAACACGAGATTTGGGCCGGTTAACCCAAGTCTGTTGACCATAGGTACCAGGTATAGAGATATCCCATAGGATTAATTGCTCGAGTCAAATAGTCTCGAAGAAGAACAATAAGATAGTGAGCAAACAACAATTTTTAATTCATAGGGGTGTACATGCATGAGCTTAAGTCTAACTAAATAAGTCAATTCAAGTTCAGAGTCACCCTATCAACGAGTGATAGCCATCCCAAGTCTCACACATGCGATCAAGACCTATTTACAAGGTCATAGTGTGTGCTGTGCAAAGAATACATGATTGGAATATACTAAATACTTCAAAGAAAACATCAATCATGTGACGGGATATGGACTATTCATAAGATAAATGCATATTCATTCTCAACATGCATTGCCACATTTCACATACATGATACAATAGTCCACACAACAATCCAAACAAACCAAACAAAAAAAAAAAACACATTTTTTTGTTTAAACTTNATACTCCAGAGAAAACACCAATCAAGTGATGGAATACAGACTATTCATCAGATAAATGTATATTCATTCTCAACATTCATTGTCACATTTCACATACATGATGCAGTAGTCCACACAGCAAACCAAACAAACCAAACAGAAAAAACATATTTTTTTTGTTTTAAACTTTTCTCAATGTTTTTAGTTTTTTTTTAAATGAAAAGCTCACACAACCCAAAAAAAATTTCAAGCACACACGACAAAAAGAACATACAGCAAAACAAGAAAAAAATAAACGCATGCAAAGTATAAAATGTTCCAGTGTAATGAACAATACATGCAAATGCCCACAAATGTGATCAATGTGGTGCATAAGCACCATTGACTGCCATACGGTCAAGATCAACTTTCTTGACCCCTGCATTCCTAGTAGTGGAGGTAGACCTAGTCAATTGAGAAATCATCTCAGTCAGCTGACGGACTTGACTGGAAAGAGAATTGACTTGACTAGGAATATCCCGATTTCTCTCCTTCCGCACACGCATAGGACACCTCGGCCTAATGTGACCCATAGTACCACAGCGATGACAAATAGGTACAAATCTGGGCTCAGACACAGACGAATGTTGAAATCGAGTTTGAGGTGCACTGTTCTTACGAGACCTAGGAGTCCTGTGTCCTCTGACACGATCATCCCTAGAATTAAGATTTTTAGCAATGTGTGGCTGAATAGAAGCAGGAACGAAGGAATTTTTAGAGGTACTAGCCGAATTGGAATTGTTCTTAACATACCCCTAGACCACGTCTATCACCTGCAGGCTTGTTCATGACTAAAATACTATTAAGCTTCTTAGACCCACTGGAAAATGCCTCAAGTTGAGAATTGGATTTTTCTAGATCGCTTGTGAGGGTCTTAACCTTATCTTCTAACCTCTCATTGGATCATCTCAACTCACTCAGGGAAATGGTCGAGTCCTTCAGCTCACCAGCTAGTCTATCTTTCTCTCGCTCTAAGGAATCAACTTTCTTAAGTACGGCATGGTTGAGTTTCTTGATCTTAAGACTTTCCTCATACAACTCCTGGTACACAACTTGAAGATTATACTCATCATTCGAGACCTCATTACCACTCTCAACCTCAGTCTTTTCACTAGTCTTATCAGATTCACCCTCTACTTGAGACACAAAGGCTACTCCCTACTTTCTCACACTCAGACTGCACACTCGGGTCACTCTCACAAGAGTCATCATCAGATAGTGTAGCAAATAAGGCTATACCTCTATCCTTAGTCGAGCTCATCTTGAGATTAGGACATTCATTCCTACAGTGCCCAATTCCCTGGCACTCATGACATCTTACAGACTGGGGCTCACTACTAGACCCTTTACCACCACCTTTATGATGCTTTTCCTTCTGAAATTTCCTAGAGGGACTCATTTGTCTAGGTTGTGACCTTGGTCTATTCCTCAAAGCCTTCTAAAAAATTTTCACGAAGTATGCTATCTCCTCACCTTTAAGGGACTCTTCATCACTAGACTCGGAATTTTCTTCCCTACGGATATTCAAGGCAATTGATTTCTGTTTCCTAGGCTATGCTAAGGTTATTTCATAGGTTTGAAGGGATCCTACAAGTTCTTCTATTTTAGCTCATCAAGGTCCTTACTCTCTTCAATAGCAGTTATCTTAGGTCTAAACCTTTTAGGTAGGGATCTAAGAACCTTTCGAACAATTTTTGACTCAGTGATCCTTTATCCTAGAATAAAACTAGAGTTTACAATATCGTTCAGTTTAGCATAGAACTCATCAAACTTCTCATCATCATTCATCCTAAGTTCTTCAAACCTAGAAGTCAACATCTGTGATTTGGAGTTTTTCACAATCTTAGTACCCTCATGGGTAGTCTCCAAAATATCCTAAACCTCCTTAACAGTCTCACACATAGACACTCTCCTAAACTCTTCAGGAGACACAGCCATAAACAAAGCATGCAAATCTTTACTATTCCAACTACACTCATCCAAGTTAGTTTTAGTCCATAAGGAAATATCAGTTAGTGTAACTACACCATCAGTAGTTGTTGAAGGTGGATTCCACCATTTTGCACAGAAATCCATACGCGCTCATCCAAAACCTTAGGAAAAGCTCTCATTCGAACTTTTCAGTAGGCATAGTTATTGCCATCAAAATACTTTGATTGCAAAATGTTAGATAATATTCTTTTGTTGCCTCAAGTACATGAATTACAAGTCATTGTCAACAAATTAAAAGCGTTGAAAATTGAACTTCCTAGATCATTTCAAGTAGGAGCAATTATTACTAAACTTCCAAGGTCTTGGAAAGGATATAGGAAGAAGATTCTTCACAATTTCGAAAAATTCTCTTTGAAATATATTCAAAAACATCGTCACATAGAGGAAGAATCAAGGGTAAGAGATAAGACTGAAAGTTCTTAGATGGCTCTTCAAAAGCCAATGTCATGGACAATGTGGATAACTCCAACAAGTACAAGAAAAAAGGAAATTCTCTTGGTTCTAAAAGGATCAAGGTAAGTTCAAAACCAAGTTCAAAGGACCTTGCTATGTTTTTGGAAAATTGGGGCACTATGCAAGAGATTTCAAGTATGAGAAACGCAAGATTCGACCCAACTACACCTAGAGGGGGGTGATTAGGTGTAAATGCGAAATTATCAAATCAATTAACAAGAAACAAGTCACAAGTCACAAGTTAATTATGTCTAGATGATTATTCATACAATTCAATTTAGTCTACCTTTGAATACCGCAGTTAAATCAAAGCAATAAAACGCAGTAAACAACACCAGAATTGTTCACGAAGAAACCCAACGTGGGAAAAACTTCAGGCGCTTTGCCAGTCAAAGATCCACTATGTCAATTAATTTACAGACCACCAGCAAAGTTGACAACACAAGCTTTCTGATCTCCTGTCTGAAGTGCAAGACAACACTCCTGGAATGTGCACACGAACACCAATCCCGACTCTTCTTTATAAAACAATCCTCCTGGAATGAGTACACAAACTCCAATCCTAACTCTTTACATAGTTTATCTCCTGCAGATCTTCCCAAAGAACTCCTTTTTCTTCGATTCTTCCTTGATCCTTAATGCAACACAGTTGACGAAACAATCTTGCAGTAGATCCAAGTGAAGAAAGTTATTTAGTGTTTGATTTGGCTCTTTGATGTTTTCACAACTAATGGCGCATGAACAATGGAGGGTTTGAACTTTGAATATGATGAAGCATAAATTCTCTCAAGAATCTAATGTGTTCAACCTCTCTCCCTAGCAGAAGACGCGGTGCCAGTATTTATATGTTGGACGAAACAGGTTGTATGGGCCAAGTAAAATTCTCGAAAAAGGAAAATTAGGTCTGGCCATAAACAAGTCGCTCGAGCGAGAAAGCTACTTCGCTTGAGCGAAGGGTCTGTCGCTCGAGCGATAGTGGGGCGAAGGTCGAGCGAGGCAGTCTTTGATTCCTTGCTTGAGCAGCACTCTGGTGAGCAGTTAGCGAAAAATCGACGTGATTCCTTCTTGTTCCAAACATTTAACCTCAAACCCTACGCTATCCTACCAACTATGAAACTTTACAATTCAGTCCCTAAACTTTTATAATTATTCAAGTTAGTCATTTTGTTCACAGAATCGCCAATACAAAATATAAAACTAACAAAGTACAAAAAGAAACAAAAGTAGGAGGGACAAGTGAATTCCATTTATGAGATTATCGCTATGGTGAGCGAAATCAATGCAATCCAAAGTAAGGTTCGAGTTGGTGGTATGATACCTGCGCAACCATCCATGTGTGTTATGATAAATCTCTTTTCAAAACTTATGATGATATTGATGATGGTCAAGAGATCCAAATGGGAAATGAAGGAAGATCTAAAGTGATTGGCAATGGAAATGTGAAGATCGTCTTCACTTCGGAAAAAGATGATTACTTTGACCAATATCCTTCATATACCGAAAATGAATAGGAACTTAGCAAGTGGGGTTATCTTGAAAAAAATGGGAATCAAATCTGTATTTGAGTCGGGGAAAACTTGTACTAACTCATAATGGGTATTTTGTTGGAAATGACTATTCTACTGAAGGAATGGTCAAACTTTCTACTTTTGAGAATAATTCTAATAAAAAAAAATCTTTTGCTTATGTTATTTATTCATTTAATTTATGGCATGGTAGATTAGTTCACATAGGAATTAGCACTATGAAAAGAATGGTTAAATGTGGATTAATACAATGTGAAATTGATAACTTAAAAAAGTGTGAAACGTGTATTAAATCAAAGATGATTAAAAAGTCATTTCATAGTGTAGAAAGAAAATCTCACTTAATTGAACTTGGTCATTTCGATATATGTGAATTAAATGGCATGCTAATGAGAGGCGGTAATAGGTATTTTATTACTTTTATTGATGATTGTTCTAGATATATTTATGTATATTAGTTAAAGCAGAAAGACAAAGCTTTTAGTGCCTTCAAAACATATAAAGCAGAAGTTGAAAATCAATTAGGAAGAAAATTAAAGATTCTAAGAAGTGATAAAGGTGGATAATACTTTTCTAATGAATTCAATATGTTTTGTGAACAAAACGGAATAATACATCAATACTCTACGCCTTGAACACCGGAACAAAATGGTCTAGCAGAAAGAAAGAATAGGATATTCTTAAAAATGGTAAATGCTATGTTAATAAATTTCGAATTACCCTTTGACTTATGGGGTGAATCCTTACTTAGTGTCTGTCATATAGTAAATATGATTTTTTTGAAAAAAGATAAAGTTTCTCCGTATGAAATATGGAAAGGAAGAAAATCAAATATTAATTATTTCAAAGTGTGGAGGTGTCTTGCTTATTGTAAGAACACGGATCCTAAGAGAACTAAATTAGGTCATATATGTATCAAATGTGCATTTGTGGGATATGCTTTAAGTAACAAAGCCTAGGATCGAATGGAATAGATTTCCAACTTATTTCTTTCTACTTAGTAGAAGAAGATAGGAATGATATTGTAAGAATAATCCCTTTTGTTTTTCAAGTCGAAAGTGATCTTAAAACTTTTAAAGAAACAATGTCTTCTAGAGATTGCACATTCTGGAAAGATGCAATAAATAACGAAATGGATTCTATTATATCAAATAACACATGGGAAATAATTGATTTATCAAAGGGTTCTAACTCCATTGGTTTGTAAATAGGTGTTTAGATGGATATATAATTCCGATTGAACACTAAAAACCAATAAAGCTAGATTAGCTAGTAGCTAAAAGATATCGACAAAAAGAAGGAATAGACTTTGACACGTATGCACCCGTGGCTATGATAGCCTCGATAAAGATCTTGTTGCATTAGCATTTATTTATGATTTACATGTTCATCGAATGAATGTCAAGACGATATTCCTAAATGGAGATCTCGAAGAGGAGGTTTATATGGAACAACCAGAAGGGTGTTTTACCAGGAAATGAACATAAGGTATGAAAACTAATCAAGTCCTTAAATGATTTAAAACAAGCCCCCTAAAAAATGGCATGAGAAATTTGAAACTACTATTATGTCATATGGTTTTACTCATAATTCGGTTGATAAATGCTTGTATATCAAAGTATATGATAATAATATTACATTTGTTTGTCTTTATGTGGATGATAGGTTAATTATTAGTAATGACATAGAAAGGATTAAAGAAACGAAGATATTTCTATCTTCCATATTCAAACTGAAAAATCTTGGACAAATAGATAATATACTTGGTATCAAAGTTAGGAAGGATAGTGTGGCTTGTTCATTAAGTCAATCACATTATGTTGAGAATGTGTCAAATAAATTCAAACATTTGAACATTAAAGAGGCAAATACCCCATTAGATTCAAGTATCAAGTTAGTAAAGAATTATGGAAGATCAATAGCTCAAATTGAGTATGCATGTGTAATTGTCTTGTGTACACGATACAATGTATAAGACCCGATGTTGCATTTGTTGTTAGTAAACTAAGTAGGTTTATAGCAATCCAAATTTGGAACATTGGAAAACCATATGAAGGGTTCTTGGTTACTTAAAGAAAACCAAAAACATTGGACTACAATATACAAAGTTCCCGACTATTTTTGAAGAATATACTGAAGCTGGTTGGATATCAAGTACGAGAGAAAACAAGTCTACTTCAAGTTGGGTGTTTACTGTTGAAGGAGATGGAGTTTCTTGGAAGTCTAAGAAATAAACATGCATTACACACTCAACAATGGAGTCCGAGTTTGTAACATTGGTCGAAACAGGAAAATAGGCTGAATGGCTAAGGGATCTTCTTTATAAAATTCATTTGGGTGCAAATGATATTTCTTCAATATCTATCTTATGTGATAGTCAAACCATCTTAGCACGAGCATATAGTGAAGCATATGATGGAAAATCTAGACATATGAGTCTAAGACATGAGTATGTGAAAAAATTAATCAAGCATGGGGTAATTTATCTCACATATGTTAAGTTTAGTGAGAACTTAGTTGATCCGTTAACTAAAGCTCTTACAGGAGATTTAATAAGATCAATATCGAGAAGGATGGGGTCGAAACTCCTTGATTAAAAGTTCACCAATGATGGCAACCGGACCTAACTATACTAAACAAGTATATCTAGGTTCAAAGAGTAATAACAAATCATTCGATAAGTGAACAAGTTTCAGCACTATTAACATATTATAAAATCATATCCTTGATAAATAGTGCTGGTTGTTACGATTGGAAGGATGAGTTAAAACTTTTAATGAGGTTCGGTGGTGCCGCCTCAGTAGAGAGTTAGAATATCTCTCTTAAAATTTCAACAAATAGGATAAGTGTAGGTCATAATAGCACTAAAAGAGTTCGATGAACTTGTGAAAACATAACACTCATATATGTGATTTCACCGATATTGTCACAAGGATAAAGATACTTGGCCCGGGTTGGTGACCGGGCCAAGTGATAGGGGGGCCATGTGGCGCCCCCCTATTGGAAGGTCGTCTGCCCCCCTGTCACGGAGCCCGATCACCAACCCGGGCACCGTAGCATATCTCGTCACAATGAATGATTGGTTCAAAACTATCATACTACCTGATATTCTAATAATACTTTATGAGATTTACACTATGATTAAATTTAATCGAAAGATATCTAATTCTTATGCATAGTGAACAACCAGGTATGACTATGTGAAAAATTTTGAACAAGTGAGGGATTATTATATAATTATTATAATTATTTGTTGTTCAAAATTTGGGTTGAAATATGAATGAATTAGGCCCTGTTTGATTCCCATTTTTTCACTTTTTTGCTGTTTGATGGCAAAAAAATTTCATGGAAAATCTTTTCCCACCCACCACCCACCAACGCGCATCTTTTCCTTGTTTTGTGGAATTCATTTTCTCACCATTTTGGTGGGAAAATGAATTCCAGGTTTCTGGCCTAATTTTTTTTTTTTTTTTTTTTTTT
>CAIGRF010140830.1:21771-40960 GCA_903798235.1 Fraxinus ornus
CGATGAGTCTTGACACAAGGATAGAATTTTAGTTCTTGCAAAATAAGATCTAGCTGATAGTTCGACCAATGTAGCTAAAATCATTGAACACTGTAAAAAATCGACTAAAGTTGGTTGAAAAATCTTGCATTGAAAATAAAGTAATACTGAAGTGTCAAGCACCACCAATCTAAGTGTCAACTGCATGGCATTAAATCATATGTTCACTTAAATGTAATGTCACATTATTCATTTAATCGAACATATCAATAGTGGTTACATAGACTGATGCTCTAGTACCACTGATGCTAAATAACATCATCTTGAAAATAATTGCAGTTGAATAATATACACCCCAGCAATTAGCAGAACTACTTCAAAATGATCCATATCAGTTCAATGTGCACCTTGAATGCTGTTTCGAAAACAAGGATTTAAGCTAGCATTTTGAACTAAAGATTCAAAACATATACGAAGTTCGAACATCCCAAATTGTATCAGTAGATGCTTTTACCTTGGACAGCCACCAATGGTACTGTTGCGATAGTATGTTTAAAATCCCGACAGATGTGCAAACAAGCAAAAACAAGGATAGGAGCAAATGTCAGATTATTTGTCACAGAACCCTGGACACAAAAGCTTAAATACATATAAGAGTTTAGCAAAAAGTCGTGCCATGAGAAGTAACCTTAGCATTATCTCAAGCTTCGTCCTTCTCTCAAGCTTCGCCCTCTCCTATACTCGATTTCTGTATCAGAATTTGATGAGCATAAATGATGTTTCTGGCTGATTCTGGAAGCTTCCACATTATGGAATACGTCGTCATTATCACTCACAATGTAGTTATCAGGATTGTTTCGTCCAGAACCATCTCCAAATCGACTGTGAGGAACATGATCTGAGATATAAAAGTAAAAATGTAAGAAGATAACGTTATCCTAAACAACATTCGATCTGGTAATTCAGATTCAATCATGAATGCATGATAGAGCCTATGAACACCAGCAAATAATAAACTTCAATCAAAATGGGATTGATGGGACACAAATAAATATCAAAACTGTACTTCCAGCATTGAATATACAAGTATATTTAATATAATGCAATTTTTAGGGCAGGAACACCACAGGAGAAAGCAGAAATTAGAAGATCTAACAAAGTGATTGGTACAGGCACTTCAATTAAATTATGTTAGGAGTTCACTTATTCTTATTAGTTTAAAATCAGGCACTCAGCTCAGGTACCGATAGACAAATAAGTTAACCTTCAAAACCATTGCATGAACCAGGCACTCCAAAGTATGCCCCCTGAGCATGATTCTGTCTCGCTTTACCAAATTGTGGGCATGGAAAATCTTCACGTGTCTTATCTGCGAGTGGATTTTCGACTGCTGGGGCAGTTATGATATCCCCTTCATGTGGCTTATTAGAAGTACAAGGTGTCATGCTAAAGGAATCCTCTGTTACATCAGAAATCTCCACATATTGAGTTGTAGTGATGATTTCATCAGCACTGAACCCAAAGGATGCTCTGTAAGCTTCGATTTCCTCAACATCTGGTTTGCAAGTTTTGTTCTGCCTATTCTGATGCCCATTTCCATAACTTGAGTAAGCATCTGATTCCCTGGAAATACTCAGCCTACCACCAGAATGAGAAAATGTAGAGTGGTCCAAGTAGAATTGTGCAAATGTTTCTGGGCAGAAAAAATTGGAATCTTGTCGCAATGTGGAGGCAGCGCCAACTGGTTTAAGCCCAAGTAACCTGCCAGACTCAGATTCCGTGCATGCAGTCTCTTGTGAACGAATTGAGGAATCCCATAGTCGAGGAAACTCCCTTTCACGAAAAGACGATGATAGGCCATCACCAGATGTTCTTGAAACAGGTGATCTGAGACTGCTAGCGGGGCTTTCAGGATAAAGTGAATAATTCATTTGAAGACAATTGGCATTAATCTGACTGTCTTTATCAGTGGCTTTAAGATTGGCAGATGATGAAAGGAACCGAGCGTAAGGCACATCTGGGGAAGAAGGAGTAGTGATATGTGCCAACTCGGGTGGGGGAGTTAGAGGAGCCGTGGATGGCTCAGTTGTGAAAGTCGAGAAAACGGGAGGAGATACGAGTTGCATTTCATGGGCATATGGACCTGTGACAAACATAGTAGATGAAGTAACTCCCGGCGAATTGGCTGACAAGAAACAATTGGGTGACTGTGCTGTTGAAGGGAGTGCAGAATTCGAGAAGGACACAGGTGAAGATGGTGGGGCTAAAATAGATGTAGACTGATTAGGCAATCCACCGGCCCGATGTCCATTTGGCTGATTTGATAAAGAATTGGTCTCTGGACTGCGAGATGAAGGTACAACACGTTTTCCACCTTTTTGTTTGCCAAAACAAGACAGTCCACCCCAACAGCCTCCCCATCTCTTTAGCTGTGAAGTATCAACACGGTAAAGCATTAGCCCCCAAATGCTCATGGAAACAAAGTTTCATAAAAACACCTCAACATGTAAAAGAATTTACTAAAATGGAATTTTAAGCAGGAAATGTCAAGGCGAAAATAGGAATCCAAGAACACAAATAAGTAGGATCATTAATAGCAAGGTTATATAAAACAGTTGAGGATATGTACGCATATTACATATCATGTAATCCAATTCCCTAGTACATAGTTTGAGGGCACTCCATTCAAGTAAATCCGCGGGAGCCACCTGCCCGTAAAATGTGCACCAAAAACAGGATTCTATGCAAGTAAAGCTACGTTCAATTAAAATGATGCTCCAATGACATAAAAACTCTCATCACTTGAACCGATATGAGAGGCTCATTCAGCAATATAAAAATCGTCAAATTTCAATTATTCAATCACATTCTCGAATAGTATGCCTTTATTAACCCCGTTGACTACAACTTAATGGGAACTGGTTTTAAATTTTCTTCATAACATTTTATCCTAAATAAGGAGACGGTCAGGATTGAGTTGAGTTCTTCTCCATCAGTTTTGGTGTTGGAAGCAATCCACTCTATAAGTTTTTTATGGTAATTTTTTAACATTTCTAAAATGTATGGCTAAGATGGTATTAAAAGTTTCTTCTTAACCATGCATGGCCAAACAAATCCTATTTTTGTGAACAGGAGTACGTGGGATGCACCTAATCACTTCCAACCGAGACTTGAAATTCAAACAAATTTATAATCTGTATCTTGCTTAGAATTTTATTAAATGCATATAGTTTTGTGAATTGTCCACAAAGTTCACAAAAATCAAATGTAATATAGCTTGATTCTTGACGAGTTTTTATCTCCGGCAAATGAAGTCTAAATATAGCTCAAAGATCAATGGATCGCATTTCATTTTTAAACCGTGACTTGAGAAATAGATAATGCACCTAGACGATATCATTGCCATTTATAAGGAACGTAATTTGGTCCAGCCCATCTCATAAAATAACACATTCTCCTAAACAATAACAAAATAGAGTAAAGAGCATATGTAAATATGAATGCGTGATACATCAATTTCACTCTCTACAATTTAAGAAGTCCATTAACGACGGATCTCTGTTATCACAAACTAAGGAAGCTGACCCAACCTTCACTATCTGGAACTAGTTAGATTTAGTTAAGGGAAAAAGAACAAAATTAGAAAGCCCATTAATAGTATACCAAGGTACAAAGTGATGACAACACAGGAATCATATCAACCGACAGTTCCAAACTATTAAATTTAGGTCCATTTAATCCAAATAAAGTTAAAGTGTCTCCCAACTAATTTCTATTTTATCAATTTAATTACTGGCATACAATTTTTTGAAATGGCCTCAAAATTCTCAAAATATATGAAGGATCATAGGAAACTGAAGTCTTAATGACTGCATCAATGATCCAGGAAAAAAGACAGTGACAAGAGACAAGAGCTGACGTTCCATACCTTAGATCAACTGAATATGTAATAGAGAAATTTTAATGCTTAAAAAAGGGTTTTATCAAAATAAAATGAGTTAAGTAAACAATTTGTTTGCAGTTAGAGCGAGAATGCTACAAAATAACTTATAATCTAAATATATAAATGTTCCGGCAAAAATCAGAATACATCCTTAGGTCGATACTGTCTCAAAGTAAAATTTAGTGGAATAGTGTAATACTTTAACTCTCAACAGGAACATATGGTTAAGTGCTCTATTATAAGAGGGAAATTTTCTGAACTTATCTTCTGGAGAAAAAGTTGCGTTCTTGAAATTCTTGCTCTGTTATGCTTTGTCCACGAAGTCAGGTTGTAAATCATTAATTCTTAAATGTAAACTCCAAAAGGTAATTGATGGAATAGACAACCAAAATACATTGCTCTTCTATGTTATGACAAGTTTACCCCATCATACCCATTTTTCAAGCTAGTCAGAAAATTGAGTATCCTTAAATTCAGGCCCAGTAACAAGTTAGGCAGAGACCATCAAGAAAGATTTAAAGTATAATGACTCCAGATGGTCAATTCCGTTCCACTGTTCAAGTACAGAGCACGCCAACTTGTACTGCCCGTAAAGTTCATATCCACACATATTTTTGTGGGTGTGGGTGTGGGTGTGGGTGTGGGTGTGCGTTTAGATGGTGAGCAAGAAAAGAGTAAGAAATCAAAATACCCCAGGAGCTGGTGGTTGTGGAAATTGATTCTGCTCGGACCCCATTGATCGGTGTGGACTGCAGAATGTCAAGAATAGAATAAGGATTCTCGTTTTGTTCCCTTTCGTGGTGTACTATCCACCCACTTATATTTTCAACCAAGTGTGCCTTGCAACTTTTCTGCAAGTTTCTGGTGCATTCATTTCCCTCTTAAACATACAAGAACCAAAATTTAAAGTTAGGATATCCAGTGATAAAGGACGAAAGTCAACAGTATATATAAATGATCCAAAATGCAATGGCCCCTCAAACAAAAGCTAACATTACATAAATGTGTACAGACTTTCTGAAATATACAAACGTTATCCAGCGAAAAAGGAATCCAAAATCAACGTTTACCTTTTCCATGTAAGTTATGTTTGTGATCATTGATAACCCAGTCATTCATTTATGTCCATACCAAGGACAAATGAGTAGTTACACTATTTCACATAAATAAGCCATATGCTTGCTTGAATTAAGTCTTAACCAATAAACCTATTAAGGCTTTGGGATTCCATCTTAAAACGTTAACAAGTAGTCCAAGCACTATTATGTTGGTTTATATTTTTATGTTTTTTCGATGGGATTATCCCTTGACAAAAAACCAATCAAAATTTCTTTTCATCTTTAACAGGCTGACAAAATTTGAGAAAATAAGATGGGTCAAAATCAAAATACATACTTTCTTATCGGACATTTATAGTTTTTCGTGCTAGTAATTCAGATGTTCTAAATTCTCGCCATCAAGTGTTTGGAATTATTTAAACTCATTTTGTCAGCATTTACACTATTCTGTCCTACCTAATTGGAAAACGAGAAAAATGGGTATTCTACCTACATGAAAGCGATCCCATTTTTTATTTTAGAAAAAAAATGCTGACTGCCGCCATGATACTTACATAACTGTAAATACTTCCCGCATCATTAAAAATGGCCACACATAAATAATATTATTATTCCATCCTTAAACCAAAACCACAGAAAATGAAGAATCCATGAAAGAGAACACAAAAGACGCAGACCCACAGAATAAAACTACCAAAAAATAGCAACCATCAAGAAAATGAGAGAGATCAAAGCATTATTAACTGAGGCAAGTGGCAGCTACATTCTTTCGTGTGCCTTGCTAGTGGAGAAAAACCAATGGATCTAGAAAAAGCAAGTGATTTAGTAAGCTACTGGGAGTTAAAGGACGCCCGAAAATTAGAAGAGGCAACGATCAGATCTGATTTGCAATCTGGATTTTGATTTTTATTACAGAGATTGATTTTTAGAAAAAATAAAGGAAATGAAACGTTAACTGAATTAGAGAGGTGTACATCTAAATTCTAATCGGATGAGATAGTCCAGATGGCAGATGGTCCCTCACCTATTGTCTTTGTAACAAATGAGTCCCTAATCTTTTTCTATTGCATTTAAATTCCCAATCTGTCATTTTTGTCGTAGAGAAACCATTTTATGTGCTTAAGATATGTTTGCTTGCTTAAGTTGTCCTCGCATCTCTCTAATGTTTTCACAATCATGCTATATTATCAGAAAAAATTGTCACATTCCTTGATAGAATGCCACATCATTATACTATTGAAAAAAATCAATTTTTACATCAAATCATCTGTAGCCACCACTGCATCTACCAAATAGGTGGACAATAATTTGTGACAAAGTGACTTAACTCAATGCTTTCATGGACAAGGTGTACATGAATCTTGAATACACATGACAACATAGTTTTGTGTCCATAATAAGCTCCAGAGTTGAGATGCACCATTATATAAAAATGGAAATCAGAAGTATTGTCTAACGTGGCAACAAAGATATTCAATTAGACTATATTTCTTTTTTTCTTTTTTAATTCAAACCATGTGTACCCCTCAGGGCCACTGAGGTGAGTATCTGGCTGTAAACTTCAGGGTCCCGTGGAATTAGTCAAGGTGCGCGCAAGATGGTCCGGACATTCACGGTTATAAAAAAAAAAAATTTCAAACCATGTGTAGAGAAATATTTTAGTAATATATAAAACTTAAAAAGAGGGTTATTATGCTTAGTCTTCAATTAATGGAACAAAAATGAGCACTACCCCTATCCATAGTGAAGGATACGGTGTAAACAAATTAAGACCAAAACTAAAATCCATGTAGTCTAATCCCAAGTTTAATCATCGTATGATGTCATCAATATCTCGTATCAACGTTTTTGAATCAAAAGATTTTGAAGAGAAATTTAATATTTAAATGTCTCACATTTTTCAACAAAATAAATATAAAGTCACATGAAACAATGAATATGTAAGTTATAACAATAGTCGAATTTGATGTTTAGAGTCCTTGCATCTGGATAATACTACAAGTTTGAGTAGTGGAGTACCTTCTTGAACCTCAGAATTTTGAAGACATATGGTTAAAATTGTACGTTTCGTCTCCAACTTTTACCTCGTTGTTACATTTTTACCTTAATTATTTTTTTATCTTTAAAGTGCTTGTTTGGCATTGCTTGTAAAGAGTAAGTCATAGTAGTAAATTTTCACTTCAACCTCTCATTAATTAACATAATTTATCCTTATTAAAAGCTTGTTTGACACGGATATTTGAAAAATGTGTAGTTGAAAATTGAGAAAATTTGTGAATCCTATAAAAGTATTTGATTGAAAATAATTTTGGAGAAAAATTTAATAAACGGTTTTCTTCAAAATTTCTAAAAAGGCATAACTGCCCTTCAACTTAAATAAAGAAAAAAAATTGAGAACTCAAATGTCAAGAAAAATTCATCATGTCCCAAATGCTATTTTAAGTATTGAATGGGAACACTGCCAGTTTAGCCTCCAAAGCCAGTCTCTTCTCATCATGCAATGGAATATACTGCCAGAATTATAAAAATAAAACTTTATTTCATCCTGTCGATATAAGAGACCGACGAGTACTGAAAACCAATCGTACAAAACTTTACGACCATCTACGTATTCATCAAACAGTTGAAAATCATACCATCATCTTCATAATTATTTTCCTCTATACCAGCCAATCTCGCATCAGAAGAAACACACAACAAAACCGTAGAGAAGTGCAGAAGGCAACTGTAACCATCCCAAATAGCAATTCGGAAGAAGGGGCTTCCTGGCACATATAGCAAAGCAAGAATAAGTTTCGCCATTACCATATTACAAGAATCACTTTCGCCTTATCATGCACTCCTGTCCAAGCTGCTTCCTTCAACTGTGTCCTTTCACCCTGTTTGTTAGCTCGAGGTAACTCCTTAATGCTGTTATCATCAAAGCTATTGAATCTTGAAAAGGTTTTTTAATTTGACCAAGAGTCTCCATTCTTCATTAGACAGGTCATCCTGGAGATAATCACGAGTCAGCAAAACTATGCTTAAAAATTAAAATGGACTTAAGAGCGAAAAACATGCATATTCTCCTTGCATACAAAAAAAAGTTGAATTTTTTCCATACCCGATAATTAGTTTTAAGAACATCAATTGATGTTCTAGAAATTCTGCTGACAAGCTCATCTTCGATCTCAAAATGCCTGCCAAACATCTTCTGCTGTTCATCGGAACTGCTGCCAACTATCTGAGAATGCACAAAAAGGAAGAGAGGGGGGGGGTGTTAAGAATGCTAAGCACGTGATAGAATGAACCAGCTGAAAGTGGAAGACTGCATATCCAAGAATCCAAGTAAAAAGAAGCATAAAAGTCGAGGTTATAAAGTTGGCAGCAGCCAAAATTGTAATCATTTATGCATGGAGGAGAAACAGAATGGAAATTTGTGTTGCACATCACAATGATATTATCCTAGAATCTCGAAGATTAACCTTGCCCAAGGAAATAACTCAGTTGTAACAATACCCATTGCCAATCAAATTGAATGTTGATCTGAGTGGACAAAAATATTTATGCACATCACAAAAACTATCCTGTTTCTATAAAAATCTTCACTTGTATCCGTTCAACTATGAATAGAAAAAGATAAGCAGGAATTTTCTGAAGCATTCATCTTAAGCGGACATTGATATGGAACATACTAATAATCAATATTAACCATCTACAACTGCATAAGACCAGCTGCAATTCTCTAGATCAACATTGTGAAAAGCAAATGAACAGATAACCAGTATATAATTGTACTTAACCATATCCTCAGTTTACTTCTCTCTGTCTCCGATAAGTTTTCCTTCTGTTTTCTCAAAGCTTCCAACAGGATTTATTGTTTACGTATAAATATTTTAATGTTTTTATAGAATTCAGTTTATGAATTCTGCTCCAAAATTAGGCCATTTGGTCTTAGGAAGCTTAAAAAGTTCACAGGGTATCCAAAAATATTTTTCCATATTCACACCTTTGGAAGATGCATTGTTGTACTCTAATTTCTCTAGAAAAGGCCTCACAAGGTTGAAGATACAATATAAATTGGCGATCAAATTGCTAATCCGCCTCAGCAAAATTTCTCTACTAAATTTCATACTGCTCTCTCTCTCCCCCTTCTCTCTCCCCCCCCCNCTTCAGCATTTAAAAATCAAAATCTTATACAAAGGCACCACCAAAGATCAAGCATAGAAAAACAGCATCATACCTTAATAGCGACTTTTTGTCCTTTCTTGGCATAGTCCACAGGCTTGTGGTTATTCTCCACTGAAGCAATCCGACCAATGTCAATGAAATCCTTTTGAGGAACACATATTGGAGTTCCAACCTGTAGAAGTTTTTGAAAGTAGAATGATGAGCAAACAACAAAATATAAATGGCAATCAAGCAGAAAAGAACACATGGAAATATAGAACAATGCAAATAGAGCAAAGTGAATAAACCCTTAGAAGTGAAGCATGGGACACTTGCACCATTGTCAGACGATTAGAGAAAGGTAAGCAAGTCCTTGCATGGGAAACAGAATGAAAAAAGGAGATGAATGATCATTTTTGAGCTAACTATAAACTAAAAGAATTTATATCTACAAAGAAAACACTCAATTAGGAAGTATTTCTCATGAACATATATAATGATGACTAGAATACTGCACAGTTAAGACAACAGATCTATTCAATCATATATCTAAATACATCAAGAGAGAAGATAGCAAATCATGAAAGCACCAAACATACAAAACAAATATGAACCCGTCCCATCCTATGCAAGATTCACAAGATAGCAAATCATGAAAGCACTAAATCACAAGGAGGGATCTACTTTCTTGTTCATGCACTTATTTTTACTCGAATTAAAATTTACCCAAATCAGGTCCTAATAAGATTCTTAATGGATAACTCGAACTCAAAGAGTGTAAAAAACTATATGTAATAAACATACATTTATTCAGTGTATCAAGAAACATATAGAATAACCCATCAATATTACCTTGACAATTCCTTCAAGAACATCCACTCCCAAAACAATCGGATCTTTCTTGTTAAAGACGCAATTTGGCATAATCTTAAGAACACAAGGAAATACTGCATCGTCAGCGGTTTCCCGCTTCTTTTCCTCCTTAAGGTTATCGATATAGGCCTTGAACTGATCAAATAAGTGATATATAATATCAGCAATGAATATTTTGACACCAAGTTCATCTGAAAGTTCCCGAGCCTCTGGTGTGACTTTAACATCAAAAGCCAAAATTGTAGCATACTCTTTCTTCTTCTCTAGCATGACGCTTGCCTTCATGACATCCTTCTTATGTACGGGGCCTATGCCTATACCGCTGACAGGTATCTTTACTTCTGGGGTCTTCAAGAACTCCAGCAAGGCCTCCAGAGAACCAAGGGTGGATGCTTGAACATAAACTCCTTCACCACTTTTATCAATCCGGCTCATAACTGACCTCATATCTTCCATGGCTGCTTCTTTGATGTCTTCCAAATCATCATCTGGCCCCACAACATATAGTGCAGTGCCAGCAATGGCATGATCAAGGCCCTAAAGAATACAATGAAAACAAAATAATTGTAACTGGAGAATATCTTGAAGAGTTCTCAGCAAACCTTGCATTTGAAGATCCTAGTTTTGGGTGAGAGATTGAGAATTGGGTCAAAATGATAGAAAGAATCGATGATATTTCTAAAATCACATCATTATCCTTTTGCTTTTACAACTATTCTCAAAGAACAATTGATTTGACTATTGAAACGAGGTCCTAGTGCACTTCTTCATATTTCTGAAGGAAGAGAGACCCTCACTAATTTTTAACACCCGAACCATGAAATGAAATAAACTGATAAGCATAAATCGCCTTTCTAAAATTAGAAATCAAGCAATTATGAAAAGAAGACGAGAAACAAAATAGAACGCCATCAATATTGACAAAAAACAGATGTAAGTTAGTCTGTTTGCCAAGTGTAAGGTGGCTTGTAGAGGGGAAATGGCTTGGATTAGGAAGTTACCTGTCTAACTCTGTACATGACCACTTAGACAAACTATCTTTGTAAATCAAGTAACCTTATCTCACAGTAGAAGTTGGGGTTAACAAGCTTTACTTGTAAAGAGTTTTGGATAACTTATTGGTTCCATTCTGATGCAATAAGAAATAGCAAATGTAATTCACGTCTGCTCTCCATCCCCACACAATCCACATTAAGGAGCCCCAAATGTGACTCCATCTACATAACATTCCATGCTTCTTTATTATATCTATATTAAATCTGCATTAACAATTCTTTATCAACAGTCATATTTCACTTGTCAACACATTTTATATTTTGACATTGTTGCGATCATGGAATAACTACAAGAGAGCAGGTAAGATAATAACACTTCCCTCTAATAATAAAATTACCTGACCAGTAATCTTGATACCCTGGGCAGCCTTGATTTCTTTGTGGTGCAGATAAGTTCCCTGAAATTAAACAGCCAATAGAGCATTATTTATATCCAATAATCAATGCGCACCTAGTGCTTAAAAGAGGAAAGGAAGAACTTTAAGGCACGTTCTTATACAAATTTCAGGATATAGATAGAGAATATTGCAATTGTAGGATGTACTGCAACTAAGGATCTAGACACTTGTAACTACTAAGTCTAGTGGGTGTATTTATTTAACAGGTAAATTTATAGAGAGAAAAATATACATAGACCACAAATAAGGTCACTAAGCATCAAGAGGTTATACACTAATTTCTTCCTGAGATGTCCAGGATGGGCAAGTAAAACATTGACATTTCTCAAAGAAATTTACAATGCAGCTTTTGCATATTTCATTCTATTTTAGACATTCAGGTGTTTGAGCCCTATAAAGTACATGGATTTATCCACCTTAAGCCGTTCACCATTGACAGGTTATGAAGTTTCATTTGCGCAAAAGGAGAAAAGAAGAAACAATATTGATAGCTCGAAATGTGCATCACCGAGATGGATGATCGAGCTCCTTGGGCATTACGTGTGAATAAGGGGGAGGCAAGGAACCCAATGGGCTCGGCACTCTCTAAGCATGTTTTAGAGTAGCAACAAATATGTAATCCAACAAACATAGGTTTAAGTCAAGCTCAATGCTCGTTATCAATAAAGTCCAAGAGGAGACGAAGCAATGCCAACACTTCGCTAAATGGGAACCCTTTATATTCATTTTATTCTGGCAACAATTTGTCAATGATTACAATAAAAAGCTGCAAAATTTTGTTTTATAATTTCCCCCTGAAACTAGGGTATAAAGTATGATAATCTAAGGCTAATAGCTATTGGAAATGAAAATCCACTTACACATTCATATACATCGAATTAATACAAGTGTGCGTGTATGTGGGCTCGTGCATTCGCTGATGCCGTAAGTTTTTTATTTCGAACTTCCCCGGAGGAACTAGCGTCAAAATACAGTCCCTCAAGATATTCTTAAGCTAATAGCTATAGGAAATAATTATCCACAAACATATTCATATATCCATGGCATATGCATATGGGCATTTGTGGGTTTGATTGTGTGTATGCATGTGCATGTACATCTTAGAAATGGCATACTCTTAATTGTCAGGCACCCAATAAATATTATATTTGGAATCAACAGAAACTCCTTTCCACATTTCACTGTAAAGCGGACTAGGTGCTTATGGCATTTTTATCAGTATCCCAAGACAGCTTAGCTTAACCACAAGCAGTTCAATGTACTTGATAAATCACGAAAATAGGAACTGGAACTGTGTCTTTGACGATATGATTATCATTGTTACGATGATATTATTAATATTATAAATTTTATTATTTTGAACAAAATTTTGTAGAAAAATTGAAAGTACATATTATTAGTGGATTAGCACAGAAACAAAAAATTAATTTTTTTCTCAAGGACAAACCAAGACATTGTTGTAACCTGATCCATTTGGTAATTTCACCCACAAAACTGCATCCATTATTAGAAAATAGAAACTAGAACTTGTTTCCATGCTTCCTGGAGTAACGACTAAGCACAAAAGATGTGGCGACAGACCATGCATTGTTTTCAAGGTGCCCGAGGCATATGCCTCAAGGTACGCGTCATGTGAACCTGCCTTTAGGACTCTCAAATCTTACAGTATGAGTGCTCAAGGCTTAGGACTCAAGGTGGTGCTCTCTAAAACACAGCCAGCCATGCATTGCACTCTTTAGTCTTTAGTCTTACTCTTTCTCAGGTTCTTTTTACTCTCCATGTTTTGGCTGGTTTTTAATAGTACAAAATATTAGAGGGTTGTTTGAGAGGTTTAACAAAAAAACCCGCAATCAAAAATTGAAACGAAAAATATTGATTGGCAAAGAGAACGAGAGAAGAGCCCATGCATGCTCTAGCCCTCTATTCATACGATTGAAGTGCAATCCCCTTCCAAAGCAATGTTGCAATTTTTCAACAGCAAATGACAAGTGCTAGGAGATTGTGATAAGAACTTCCCTGTTCTTCTCTTTCATATTGTTGTTGCTTGTGTCTTTTCTTTTTTAAGTGTAAGAAAATTTCATAAATAGTTGGTCAATTGTTTAATTTGTTTTAGTGGACTTGTTACGTGACCACTGCTATGCATATTATTCTTTGCTACTTTCTCCATTTCAAATCCATTTTATGTTTCTAGTTACATATTAGACTCTCAATTTTGCTGAATGTTCTATTATGGATATTTTTAGATGGTCTACAGTTTATTATGAGTATGGTTCTGTTACTTTCTATTAGTCTTACACCTCAGCACCCCCCATAGGCACAAAATGCCTCACGCCCAATTTAGCACAGTTTGAGAGTTCTGTTAGGCTCTTGTAAAAACTTCAAACATTATAATGGTTTCAAACGGCATTTGCTTGCAGCTTCGCTATAGCTAAGATCACAAAGGACTTTCCAATTTACACTGACACGACATACAATAATAAGTCAACTGTCAAAATGCAGCCACTAAAATTTATCGGAGCTCCACATTGGCTTAATTTGTCATTAATAATTTTAAGGCAGAGAAAAAAGGAAAGTGGAACAACTGACTTAGCTAGTAAAACTGAGTAACAATACCCAAAGCAATCTTTACCTTGACTCTGAGCTCCTTCATCGGATGGGGAGTTAATAATGCTCGAATTGTGGTAACAATTGGTCCCTGAGAAGTAAAGCAAGTGTAAGATTTGGATAATACCGTCCAATTAAATTTAGAGCCCTCAAGTATCCGATACTTGCCTGCATCCCACAAACAACTATTTGATCTCCTTCATGAAGCACGCCGTTGACTAACACCACATCAATGGTTGTTCCATGACCTTCAATAACCTTAACCTCCAAAACAGTACACTGCCATCGAGTTGCGACCCATTGTCAGTATTCTTGCACGCTTCATTTCTCTCAAGCATTGACAAAAAATGAAAAGAAGACAAACCTGCACTTCATTAATGTATGTAAGTTTCTCAACCATAGTTTTTTGAGCCCATTGCACTAGCAGTAGTAACAAGTCAGGGATGCCCTCGCCACTGGTACAGAAGCAAAACACGGTGTCAGGATGTTGTGAAATGGAATATAGTTAGTAGACATTATGTAATCATAAACTCAAACTAGTAAAGGGAAGACATTGAAAAAGTGTTAACAAATTAAAGTAACAAATCAAACCTAATTGCACTCGTCGGAACAATACTGAATGTCTCCCCCATTTCTTTATTCTTATAATACAACTCAGTATTTATCCCTTGCTCCTTGAACTGAGTTACAACCTGTAACATTCAAATAGTGTAAACATAATACAGTTCAAACAAATGGCAAAAGTTACATCAGGGTTAAAGAGATAGATATGCCCGAATTAACAGCCTCCCTTTCCCCCCAAAAAAACACTACAAATAACCAAAAGTTATTGTGCATATACTATCATAGATACGTGAATCCATACATACATGTGAAGAAATAACAATACCTGAGTAAGCCTCATATTGAATTCGATTTGTACATCTTTTGACTGTTGCTTCATTGTCTTAACAATTGGTGCATTGCGACAAGTTTTCCAGCCGTACAGTCTATCAACCTAGCATGGTGAAATAATGTAACGTGAGCTAATAGAAACAAAGAAATCAAAGCAACATTATGATGTGACTCACTTTATTCAAGGCAACTATAAATTCTGTATTTCTCATCTTCAGAAGATTCAGAGACTCGATTGTCTGTGGTTCCAAACCATGCATTATGTCAACAACCAATATTGCAATATCACATAATCCTGAACCTCGAGAACGCAGATTAGTAAAGGACTCATGTCCTGGAGTATCAATCACTAATAGTCCTGGAACATTCAATTTCGCATCAGCTTTCAGTTCCTTGGTTCTCTCTCGAATATTCTCAGCAGGAAAATATGTTGCGCCAATTTGCTGGGTAATCCCACCAGCCTCACCTTCTTGGACATTAGTGCCTCTTATACAATCAAGCAGCTTCGTTTTACCAGTGTCCACATGCCCCATTATGCAGCATATGGGCGACCGAAGACTTTTTTCACTCAAGCTTGGGACATCAGATTTTGCTTCCTTCTTAACAACTTTCTTACTTTGCACATTCTGAGGTATATGTGGCAGAACTGAGGTGGCTTTTGGCGTTGTAACTACTGGCTGGGCTGCTGCAGGAGGCAGCCCAGCATCATCAGTAGAAGGTTGCGCACTTCTTATCTCTTTCTTACCTAGAGGTTCAGGCTCTGAGTCAACCTCTTCATCAGCAAATGCATTTTTACCTGGCAACTTAAGATCAGCATCATCCCAACTTTTAGCATCCCATTCTTCATCATCGTCTTCTTCGTCAACTCCATTCATTACAACATCAGTAACTTCACCTTTCTCCTCTATATTCGTTAAATTCAATTCCTCAAGCTTCTCAGCTAATTCAGATTCCACTTCCTCAACATCCTCAGCTTCTTCCACGAGTTCTTTACCTTTATTTTCCTGCTGGTTTTCTTCTGCTTCTAAACACACAACACCCTCTCCAGAGGCTGCTCCATTTGCCCGAGCTTGCGTCTTTGACTTTTTCTTCTGATACAATGGCCGCTTAGCTGATGGTCCAGAAGTGTCGCCAGCAGGCAACTGCAAACCTGCATTAGAAAGAATTTGGTTCCGCATTGCCTCCCTCCTACGAGCTTCTTCTTTTTGCTTCCCAGTTAATAGTTTCCCCTCTTGTTTTTTCTTCAAAATCTTCTCCTTTTCCTTTTCCTTTTTTAAGCGCTTTTTCTCTTCAGCTAACCTTTCCAGCTCTTCCTGCTGACGGCGCTCCTCTTCTTCCTTCCTTAATCTCTCCTCTTCTTCCTTCTTCTTCCTCTCTGCAGCTTCCTTCTGTTTTGCAATTCTCTCTTGCATCTCCCTAACATGCTTTGAAACTTTCTTATCGGGAACTTTACCCTTTGTTTCATCCTTCTTTTCTTCCACTAAAGGGGCATCAACAGCTGCCGCAGCGGCAGCTGCCTTTTTCTCTTTTTCTTTTTCCTTCTTCTTTTTCTTCTTCTTTGCAGCTGCAGACTCTACAGGCCCTTCCTCATCGGCTTCCTTTTCACCAGCCCCATCTTCCAGTTGAGGCTGGCTTTGAACTTTCTCCTCTTGTGGAAGCCCAGCTGAAGCTGCAAGCAGAGTGGGAGAAGGTTTAGACACTGAGGGTGCTTCACCAAGCTCTTCTAGAATCTTGTCAAGGTCTACCTCTTCTTGAGCAGTTCTCCCACCCTTCTTTTTCTTCTTTTTATTCTTTGAAGTTTCTGCTACATCTTCAATTGTCTGCTTCTTACTTTTTGACTCCTCGGCTTCTTTACTACTGATGCTCACACTGCTCTGATCAGGTTCTATGATTTCTGAAGACTCATCTCCTACCCCAATTTCCAACGCAGTATACGTGCTGATATTCTTCTTCTTAGACGACTTCTTCTTACCAGAAAATTTAATCACCGAGACATCTTCCCCCTCATCAACAGTATCACCTTCTTCAAAATTAACATCTGACTTCGAAACAGAAGTGTCCTCGTCAATTTCTTCATCAAGCAGAGCCACCCCAAATGAATTTCCTGCACTCTTTTTCAAACCCTTGGACGACTTCTTCTTACCAGCAAAAGTAATTGCAATAGCATCCTTATCATCCTCTTTAAATCTCTCATGTTTATCTTGATCCCCGTCTTTCACTTCATCCATCAAATTGAAGCTAGCAGAGGAAAACACAGCCCCATCATTCTTCTTACTTTTTGCAGGCTTCTTCTTCCCAGAAAATGAGATCACTGGCTCATTCTCATTCTCATTATCATCAACTTCCCCACTTTCGTCCTCATCATCAGCAATTGAACCAAATACAGATGGGCTAAACATGCTTCCACTGACACCACTGCCCTTTTTTGATTTTGAGGGCTTCTTTTTCCCGGTGAATGCCAAGAAACTGTTCCCTTCTTCTTCACTACCCTTTGTCAGATCTAAATCGTCATTATTCTCGTCGTCTCCCTCTCCAAGTAAGCCAAAACTTGAAGCACTAAATGCATTATCATTCCCTCCTTTCTTGGCTTTTCCTTTCTTTTTACCAGAAAATTTTGAAGTAGAAGCCTCATTATCATCATCTTCTTCATCCTCTGTCTCCTCCACCTCATCTTCATCATCCTTAGCTTCTATTTTCTTTGAATTTCCCTTTTTAACCATTCTATTAACCACTGGTACTGCTACTTCCTCTTCCTGAACAGCAACAGGCTCTTCCATAGAATACTCATCATCATCAATCACAAAGGTCTTCTTCTTTGACTTTCCTCCACCACCACCCTGAGTTGTGGTGGCGCTGTCATCGTCACGAGTGCTTGGCTTCTTTCTGCCCATCGGAGTATTTTAGTGATATCGACTGATAACTGAGCTCTCAAATCTCCCCAAAGCCTGCCCTCTGAACCCTGATTTTTAAATGTTTTAAAAACCACAAAATTAAAACATATAAAATCACTTTCAAAAAGAGATAGAAGAACAAATGTATAAAATTGAAAAAACAACTTCAGACTTATAAAAACTAAGAATATACATGTTTCATTGGAAGATCAACAACCAAAACCTCGAAACAAATTATGATATTACGAAAGCGTGTAATTTCCAAATTCCAACTAATCCCAAATCGAATATACGAAGGCCATAATCAATCCAACAAGGGGAAGAGAGAGAGAGAACACAACTTCTTTAAATGATAGTATAAGGTAAAGAGTTTTTGATTAGAGAAATCAATCAGACCTAATTAAGTGGAAAATGAAAATCCATTTAATCAAACCTAATCAAGTTAAAAATCGAAATCCATAGGGGGGGAAAATCCAACCTTGATCAATTGATTTACCTATATCGGAGAGTCATTAATCAATCCAACAGAAAAAGATTCACCAAACCCATAAAGAAAAAGAATATCTTATCTAGAATGAATTGAAGTATCCATCAATCTCAATTCTCCACCTCCTGTGTCCGACTCTATAGATTGGGAATTAAAAAATTCCCCACAAAGCCTTATCCTGAGTATTTTGCCGATGACAATTGAGGGGCCGCAGGTTCTAAGGAATGGGAAAACCATAAACAACCACATCAAACATTCAAGAGAACTATATTGTCGAGAAAATTGCTGTTGTGTAAGGAAGATTACCATTGAGAAACAACATATCGGCATAAAAAATAAATTCAGATAAGGCTGGACAAATATTAGATCGAGGTTGTGTCGAAATTAAATCATTCAGAACCCTCAAATCGAGTGCAAAATCAACATAAAAAACCCGTTTTTACACAGATAAATTTGATACTACCTTCCAAGTCTGGTGATGAAGTTGGGTAGAAATCACTGCACACAAGATATATCCTTGTAGAAATCACTGCAACACGAGATAGATTTGTGCCAAGGGAAACCCTAAGCCGCTTGTCCCCTCCCGTTGCTCTATCAGCTCTATCAGTAAGAAACAGCAGGCGTGAGTTGTGAATTATGTCAAGAAGATTCGCTTTTAACTGGGTTGTACAAGGCTCGTAAGAATGGGCTTCTATCGAGTTTTAGCTCTTGGCCCATTTTTTGAGAAAAGTAGATGTTGTGAACTTGTGATAGTAATTTTTCAAGGAAAAAAATCAAAAGTAAGGTGTTTAAGTTTTTAAATTCAAAAATCAGGTTTATAGTTTAAAAATTTAAAAATCAGATTTTTTTTTTTTTTTT
>CAIGRF010140830.1:72695-100754 GCA_903798235.1 Fraxinus ornus
ACATTTTAATATTAATATCTACTTTTTGGTATTTGTATGCATTAAATTAATGTTATTCGACAACTAGTTATTTATATATTTTTGAATTGGGCTACGTTAATTTGTAAAAGTTACGAATGAAATGTCATTAGTTATATTTATGTAGTGCTGCTGTAAATGTTCAAAAATTTAATTATGGTACGGAACAGTTCCGAACCGAATCCGAACGGTTCCATAATTATTTTTGGACCCGACGGTTCCATTTATTAAATACTCGAAAATTTTGGAACCGAACCGAACCGACTCACGGTCAGCCCTAATTTAGGGAGAGAGTTTGGTTGCAATTGCAGGTCAAAGAGGTTCAACTTTAAATTTAGCAGGGGCAAAAAAGTAGATTATTTGAAACAGATTGATATGAAAGCTTGGCGATTTTTTTACAACAAAGAAAGCAAGTCATATTCATGAACATGGCTGACGCCTGCTAACCAAGATTTTTTTTCAGTCTCATGGCATGATATCAAATATTTGTAATTTCCACGAAAGCGACAACAAAAGATGTCCGATGTCATACCTTAGCAAATTCTTCAAGAAGAATTTCTCTCACAAATGCACCCTGCAAAAAAGTAATTGTATTTGAAATGTTTACAAGTAATATGGTTTTCCTTTTTCCTATAGGTTACTGTGAAGAGATAGAATCCTATATCGAATAAAGATGAAAGCATAGACCAATATATAAGAGTTTGGGTTACTCCTCATAATAAGGTTGACCTTTTAAGATGGAACCCCAAATCCTACATGGTATTAGAGTCCGTTAAAGCTCAAACGAGCAATTCGATCCGATTAAGACTCAAAAATAATGAGCACAAAGATTTCAAGATTGGCCTGCTCAAATGAGCCACCATCTTACGTTGCATGTTAAGGGATAGAATCTCACATCGAATAAAGATGAAAACATAGACTAATTTATAAGAGTTTGTGTCACTCCTCCTTAATAAGGTTGACCTTTTAAGATGCAACCTCAAATCTTAACCGTTAGAGGTTAGGAATACCTTCTCATCCAAAGTGAAGTAAAGGACTTGCTTGATAACCATCCTGGAGTTGTCAGCCTCTACTTGCTTCTTAATCAAAGCTCTCTCTGTCTTGGCACGTAGCGACTGACAATGGAAAAATCAAGCTGAGAAAAACTAACTCAATGCAACTGGAAAGTAACAAAAAAGCACAGTTGGAAGGGCTGTGGAACAATGTAGGATCTCTGGCATGTGAAAATAGATTCAAGAAAGATATACATTATTCTAGCAGATGGATTAAATACTAATACGGAGAAATTATATATCTTATGAGCATAATATATGTTGTAAACAGTTGATAACACAGAAAAGAACTTACTATGGTCACAAGTCACATTATTATTACTGGAATCATACCAATTGAATTTGCTAAAACAATCAACTCATTGAAGAGATCAATGCAAGTTGAGAGGGGTCAAATCAGGTGATTTACTCATGAGTATTGTCATTAAAACATCAACATCATCTAGGAGCTAAAAATAACATGAGATGTACATGAGGAGAAACGTGAGTCGACAAGGAGTTAAAATGACATTAATAATGAGTAATTAACCAATGTAATTATCATGTAATGATGGTATGGCTTTAGTACTTCATCTGTCCATCCTTCTATGTGCTGCTAAAATATTGATAGATAAAATTTGACCCCTGATGGTGACATTGGTGAGATGTTCAACCCCTTGCATAACTTTCTATTAGATGTTTGGCACAATTAGTATTCTTCAGATTCCTGTTTACTGTAACACGCAGAGTGACCAGGCAAGCAATATTTAAGATAATAAAACCAGCATAATATTTTTCTACTAATGACTTCCATTGTTTGGCCGGCGAGTGGGTGGAGTGGGATGCTGACGTAGCCTAAGCGAATAAGAGAGTTGAAATAAAAGGCTTACTGCATGCAAGGATAGATTCCACCAATAAAGTATTTCACGAATTCAATGTGGGGTAGACTACTCAGCTATCCATATGATCTATTAACGTGAAGCAAAAAACTATTTTTGGCTATGTCCTGTATAAGAATCGATAAATTTGATACACCAGACGCAGTGGCGGACCCAGGATTTCAAGTCAGCACGGGCGACCGTAGATCGTCGACCGTTGTCAGTACTAAAATATTAAGAGCTCCGTTTGATGCCCGTTTTTTTTTTTTTTGCAAAATAAATGATGTAGTGGAGAATATGTAGTTAAAAATAAATAAATTTTTAGAATATGTACGTAATATTATTTTATTAAAAAATGTGTTGTTGAAAGAAGTGATAAATATATTTTGAAAAAAAAAAGTGAATCAAACGAGATTTATAATTTAAATATAACAATTATTTTGTTCAAAATGAACATTTATAATTTTGTTGTAAAAATTAACAATATTCACTAAATGATATTGTGCCCAAATTTTGTACAATTCTCAAAGAAATAGCACGGGTTTGAATTTTAAAATTGCATTAAACCGCAAATATGTAACATATATAATTCTCGTAAAATTATTATCAAATGTCGTGAGTGCCACAATGGTAAAGTGCTCATATTTTGATGGAGGGGTCACAGGTTCGAAACCCATTTCCTAATTCCATTTAATTTTGGCAAATATTGTAAATTTAAACATATTTCACACTAAAAAGTAAAAATGTTGGCAAATGGTTTCGAAACTAAGACCTCCGTTGTGAAACTATAAGCCCCAGCCAACTGAGCTACAAGGAATTTGTGTTAACAAAAGAACTTACCAGTTATATAATTGAAAAGTTTATTCATTGTTCAAAAGAAAAAAACTGTTCCGGCGGATCCAGCACAGGCGGCTGGCCGGGTGCTGGGTCCGCCACTGACACCAGGTGCTCTTAGTTGATGATGGCAGAGAAACGCAACTGCCAGGGATCAGAGAGAAAGTTAAATTGCACCAGGAACTATTTATCACATGACTAGTGAATCATATTATAAGAGATTCTAACATCTTTAACAAATAATGCAAGAATAAAAGAAAAACCATTCAATTTACTTTTACATACATAACTTTGGCTAATCTTATTACCATTCAGGATGATGAAAAGAAATATTATTAACTTGCACATAAATATAGTAAATTACCTCTGTTATGAGTGACTCTAACCGTTCAATGTTGAACATACCATCCTAGTGGAAAAACTCGATGTCAGATTAGCAATTTCATTAAGCACATTTAGTGTACAGTGAGATTGATCTTGAAGGCAACATGTAATAAACTAAGGAACCAAAAGATTGTGCTTTATGGCTAAAATAATTTCTCTGTCTAGCAGTACCTTGTAAAGAAGACTTCGCAAAGAAGATTGCAGCCTTGGTGAGGTGTCAGTTAGCACCTTTCTGGCAATCCATGGGTAAGTACTACCCAAAACTTTGTAATTTGGGTTAAAGCTAATGGCAATTCCCTCTAGAACCGCAAGGCTGGATGTTACAGAAGGTGAATGAAATCAAAACTTTAGCTCAATGTAACATAGTACACGTTTTATTCATAAATTAAAATAAGGACTTAATGACAAAATGAAATTTCTTGTAGCATATAATGAGAGTATGCAAAAGTTCTATCCAGAAAGAGGATATTGTGCCAGAGAAACAAAATCTTCACCTTCTGATGACAAGAGAGAAATAAGAAGGTATTCTGAATTTGAATTTGTACCTGCAGAAATGGGAATTATGATTTATTCTCAGAACAGAATTAGAATGGAATTTCCAATGCCAACAAAATGGAATACAAATGCCAACAAGGTACAAGTACACATAAGCATGTACATATGCTTCTCTTATTATCATCATAATTGGAATATCATCAACATTTATAATTCCACAACCGTTAGCCATAAAGTTATCCGATTAATTCAATTTTGCACCGAAGGAATGTAAGCCATAAGCAAACAGACAATGGCAAATAAAGTTAACTGTCAAAATGAATATATGATCGTACTTTTGACCCTCCAACCACTTCGTGAGCAATTGCAAATATGATGCATGCAAGCATTTAGGCCATACCATAATAGTTACAACAACATAAAAACTATCCATTTATATACCATTCTAAATTATATAATATCTCCTCAAAACCCAATAACTAATATACAAACCTTCAGAAACTTTACGAATACACACAAAACACACACATTCATACATACATCCAAGAACAAAAAGTACGAAACATGCTCCACAAACATCTAAATTGAAAGCAAGAGCATCTAATGACGTTTACATAGTGGTTCCCAAATTTCCCAATAGGTCCCCAAAACTTATGTTGCGAACTCCTTTGGCAACAGCATCTCGAAAGACACCTGCCGAAAAATAAAAACGTAAGTGAAAATGCATTCTCAGCACATGGAAATCATGCATCTACATTGTTCATTCAAGTTAATGAAGATAAGTTGATAACCATAGCCCTACCAGTTGAAACTATAAACTTTTACCATGCAAAGCAGAAGTAAACCTGTTAATGCCTTAGTAACAGCTTCCTTGTCTGCTGTTGGTGGAAGAAGCCTGTTAAGTAAAAAAGTTTCACTCTTCAAATATAAAATCATAACAAGAGAACTTTAATCCCAATGAAAGAGTAAGAAAATAAAGGTACCCAAGAGTTACAAAGTCTTTGGCCAGTGCATCATAATCACGGTTTACAAGATGGAGACAAGCTTCAATGAAACCGTCACGAAGTTCTTGTTTGAACTCACCCATCATGCCAAAGTCTGGGGAAGAGGGGGGGGNTTTTTTTATTTGATATCTGATAAGATTTTTAAGATCTTGACTCCTTCGAGAAAAAGAGTTATACTAGATGTATAGAAATTTTTTTCACAGAATTTTTACATACTAACACTTGGCAACACCTATAAGGGCCCTGTGTTCCGAGATAAAAAAAAAAGACGCAATACGATCCATGGCAAGTTTAATGGCATGTTTGATGTAGATTTTTTTGAGAATTAATTTTGTTCAAATATTTTTTTAAGAATGCGCTGTTGAAAAGTAGAAAAAAGTTATGGATCCATGTACAAAATTATAGGACAATGTGTGGTTGAAAATAAGTTTGGGGAAAAATGAATAGATACTTGATCAACATGACACGCAAAGGGGAAATTGTATCATATATCTAGAGGCTCCTTCCTTATAGTCTGTTAAGTTATGCTGACATTTCTGTTGAATCAGTTGGTCTTATGACACAACAGAAGCAGAATCTGCATTTACTCAAATATTTTTATTATAGTTAATTACAATAAGTTAAATGTAAACATTCTCTCCCACCCATCCTCCCCAACCTCCATTTATGCCCACTTGAAAAAATCAGCATCACCATTCATTTAATCACTGTCTTCCATTTTTCACCGACAACTAGCTCACACACTACCACCATTGTGAGTTAACCCATCCAATAATCTCTAAAGCTGCAACTAACAGACAAAATTGTTAATGAAAATATGGTTGGATGATAGGCAAGCGAGCAATCCATGTTGTTTGTTGCTCTATATACAAACATGTAAACATAGAAGCATATAGATAACTTAACTGTGGAAACTTGGTGCCAAAAGATGGTTGCTTTATTCAGACGTGACTTTGCAGGAAAATGTAACGCTTTTAAATGCAATTGCGATTATTCATGTTAATCATACAAGTGTATATAAACTGTTCTTGATGTTGACAAATTTAGCACTGTAACTAAAAATCCATTAGTTGAAAGAAAAGATCTGTAATTCTTAATTTAACACAGTGTAACTAATACTGGAGGCATAGGGGACTGCCCCTAGATTAATAATAAACCAAAGAGAGGTCAACCTAATTTATTAAGAACTAAAAAGTTCATCTGAAATTGTAAACATAAACAGGCCATTGAAGAAATATGGAATTTAAAATCCACCCCTATTGCCAAATAAGGTAAACATAATTTCAAAAGAGTACCTAAGTAGGCTAGTTTCCCATCATATGTACGAAATAAATTTCCAGGATGTGGATCAGCATGATAGAACCCGTACTCTAGAAGTTGGTTGAATGAGCAATAAACTCCAATCTGTCAAAACATAATGCAAGGCAACTTTTACAAAAGATCTGATTTAGTTAAATAACATTATTATAACTAGTTTAAGGATTGACCTCAATCATATAAAGATCCTTAACTTCAGAAAGTTTTTGACCCTGCGTTCATTAAACATAAGAAAGAATTGTATACTCGCATTAGAAAAATGAAGAGTAGCATCTTGCAAAAATATGACTTCCTCAATTAAATTAATAGAACTTAATTTATTGCAAGTCCTTGATAACCATTACTTGAAGCTGCAAATACAGCTGTGAAATATTCCGTAGAGATATCATTATCTTTGACCAATGGGCATTTTTCTAATATTTTAAATAGGCTATCTAACACTCCCTGAGAAAATATGAACCATATGAAATTTAGCAATGTCGGGAAACCCAGACGTTGATTCGCAGAATGACTAAATTAGAACTATCATGAATAACAAACCTTTTTAGCCATATCATTATCACATGTTTAAAGAAGAAATCCTTGCACAGTATGACCTCCAACACGTGGTAATGAGGTTGCAAATTTAGAAATATAGAAAAAAGGAAAGAAAAGAAAGTTTCTCTTGCATGCAGTTTGACACTTAGTTCTCTTTTTATTTGTACCATAATAATATACCCACAGGAAAAAGGAAATGTTTTGGATAGAGAGAAACAAAAATACCTCCACCCATTGCATGATGAGAATCTTGCGAGTTGTTTGCTCTACATACATCTCAGGAACCAGAACATCTTGTATACCACCATATAGCTGTCTGCTTCATCATATATGCGGCAACAGTCAAAGCATAGGATTAAAATTATATCTGATTGCATGTGAGACAGCAGTAAAGCACAGACAAAAAAAGATGCACAAGCTTTTAAGATGGGGTGCTTAAACCAACTAAAGAATCTGCATAAAAAGATTCAAAATAAGGATACACAAATATAAAGTGAAGGAATTTAATTTAAATCTGAAAAATAAAAAGTAATAACAAAGTGATATTAACAAGTACGTAGGGAAATGAATCTGCGAAATATGCATTTGGACATACATAAGCCTATTTGGTTATAGTTACTTTTTTTTTTGATAAACCGGGTCAGCTTGCGCGCACCTCGACTAATTCCACGGGGCCCTGAAGTTTACAGCCGGGTACTCACCTCAGTGGCCCTGAGGGGACTCGAACTGATGACCATTGGGGAGCAAACCCAAAAATTGGTTACAGTTATAAAAAACTGGTTTAATCGTTTTGTTATGCAGGACTATAAAGCAAGTTGATCACTGGAGTAGAAGTTCATACTAATGACATAGTAAAATGAAGTAATAAAGACTTCAAGACCATTAAAGGAAACTTATCCCTTGCCATATTCCATGCCATTTTAATAGAACTGAATATGTTACTAGTGGATTTATCATAAATAAGAAATCTTGGGCTAAAAGACATCAGCATCAGGTTATAAACCATTCTTAACCGTTGTTACTGCATACATGTCAGATATTCATTCGATGGGCAAACATATTACACATTGGGTTTCAGAATCCTTAATTGAATACCAATGGGTCATGAGAATATAGATGACTTCTAAACTTGAAGTATGATGGACATATATTAGGACAGTAGTCTCTTACTTAAATTTGACTCCGTTGTTTGCTTCGCTCTTATAGTCCATCTCCTGCATTCAATTTGATTGCCTGTATTCAATATGAAGCACTAAGAATATTCCTCTTTCAATGTAATAGTCTGAAAGACGGGAGACTTTACATATGAAAATTTAACACATGCCACTGTATACAACTTGATAATCTAGAAAAATTTTCAAAAGGAAGCAATAATTACAATAGAATCAATCTAGGTAAACTAGAACTTTCTTAAATCTGAGTCATCATGATACACCTATGTTCATGTCACACACACTTATTTTGATTTATTCAAGCGAATAGTCTCTATCTTGTACCAATTATTCTTTCAAGGCCGACATTAACTTCCATAAGTCACTGTAATGCACATATGTATGAAACCAGCTTTTGTATCGGTCGTATTCAACAAATTATCAGACAGGAATTGAAGTCTCTCTGTAATACAAAGACCAAGTTTCTTGTCTCTTGGAGTAGCTTCATGAGTGTCTAAAACTTGTCATTACTGTGGTCAGAATGTAAAGTCAAGTAGTCAGGTAATCTTAAGAATTTTTTTGTCTTCTTTTCCCAAGAATAACTTGATCGTCAAATTTCAGAACTCTTTCGAAATTCAAAATTTCTAGAATCACTGGTGCTAGCAATCACTTCAGTTCACTTAGAACTTAGCAGTTATATAATGCTAAATGTCTAAACTCACAGCAAATGATCACTATTCTATTACAATATTCATATGAAATTTAAGACGTTGAAAAACCTTCTGACCAGGAAAAAGTTGAACGTGTCATCTTAGAAGTGGGTAGGAAATATTTCGACTTCAAGTCAGCAAATTGAAACATTGGAGTTTCAGATCGTATAATTTTAGAAGATGATAGAACTACTCAATGGTATGCAATAAGCATCATGTAATACAGATTATGGGAAAAACCATTTAATCCAAAGAGCAAGTATACAGATGGAAGAGTGACAATGCAGGAGCAAACTGAATAAATATCATGTGAGGAAGTTGGAATCCAGTGATGTTTCAACCATAGAAAAGTTGATTTAAGGCCTTCTACACAAATTAGTAGAAATCAGTGGATATGACATCAGGGACGAACTAAATTCGAGTTGCTCTCTTAGAAAAATACAACAGATGTAGCCAGTTGTGGAAAAGAGTAATAGTTGATTATCATTAACATGGAAAATGATCCTGAAGAGCTATTCTGCCCAAACATATTTGACCAGTTAAACAATTAACTGAAGTCTAGGATAGTCATGGTGTCAGAATTCAAGAGATTTCCAAACCTAAAATGACAGGAAATCATTCATGCATGGGAGTATCAACATCTGTAACTGAAGCACGAAAGAGAATTAAGTACCCGAAAAAGACTTGTGGCCCATTCATCGACGACTGCCTGCAAATTGAAGATCACAAGACACAGTAAGGAACAGGTATTGGAATTGATATCAATGCACTTCACTGGGCCCTCATCTATGAAGGTAATGAGACAAAACTGTAAACTTATAAGGCCTGCTTTTTGAGTGCTGGACCACAATGCATATCTAGCAAATAATCCTAACAGAGATAATATGATATGAAATCTAGCCCACAAAAGTGCTAAATTAGTATCTCCCACTATAAATTTCAGTCCCTTATGTTTTTGTCAGCAACAGCAAGAAAATAATTGCATGCCAAACTACCTGAAGGTCAGTGTTAAATTTTCCTGCTTTCTTCACCAGCACTGCAAGGTAGCGCAAAATTAATATGTCCAACGAGATTGCAGCTCTAACTCCTGGCCTTTGCACTTTGACGGCAACAACCTTTCCACTAGTACGAAGTCTAGCTTGATAGACCTTTCACAAATGTTAAGTGATAGAAAAAATCTCAATAAGTTTTGTTCCTATTTTACAGTAGACAATCCCAACTCTCAAATGAGAGTAATAGAAGTGCGTGAAAAACCTGTCCAAGTGATGCTGCTGCCACAGGATCGGGTGAAATCTCTGAGAAAAGTGCATCTATCGGTAATCCAAGTTCTTGTTCTATTGTATCAAAAGCAACTTCAGTGGAAAATGGTGTTATTTGATCTTGCAACAGTGCAAGCTCATCCAAATATGCAGGTGGTATTAAATCCTAGAAGATATTGATAATCAGAGATAGTTCTTAGTATTCATTCCTAATATTTATCTGATAATTAATGTATGACTTTTCCATGCCTCTTCAAAGAGATCAAATAGAAGTGTTCAGAGTGCAAAAATTAGAACTTGGAACTCTTTCTGATCTTAAGCTCAAAAAATTAAAAAAATGGTATATTGCGTGGTGGCAGCATTCAATTGGATTTCTTGCTGACAAGAAGGAAAAGGGAAAAATAACTAGCCAATGCCAAAATTGTTTTTGAGCTTGAAACTTGAATGCCGCATCTCACAGATAAGTTTTTCAACATTGTGCTGTCAATGCATGCCAAACCACAAATACTATCAGTCTCGTGCCTACACCCCCCTCCACAACCATCGCCATGCACGCACACACACTTCATTTGGCATTGCATATTGCTGAAGCAAACAAATGGTAGAAAAAAATTAGAAAATACTAGGGTCATGAAAAGGGTTCAGTATTTGACTCTCTCTCTCTCCCCTTTTTTTTCTCTCTTTTAGGTCGTTCACACATCTTCATATTAACTGGTTACAGCACAGCCAACTGACACAAATTTGCCTGAATAACTGGACACAACATGGAATATGTTGAACGAAAATGTTCCCATTTTTTCTAATATACAAAACTGATGATATATGTTTTATACTTGGAAGTATTAGAGCACGGGTATGAACATAGACCACGGCTCGATTAAACTTAATACATAGACCACTTTTTTTAAAACTCCAGCATAGTATTCATCAGCTTAACGAAAGTACTTACCACGTCATCTTTCTACACTGATGTGGTTACTAAACTTAGCCAAACCTTTTTAAAATATTTGATTAACCTTCGTTCAATTTGTTTATTGGATGCTCCTGTCTTCCTACATGTTCATAAACATATATATGTAGAGTCATTATTCTGATAATAGATATTACTGTACACTTTAAAAAGTTTACATTATTACAGTTAAAGATCTTGATGGGGCAGGAAATACGAAATTAGATGCTGAAGTGCATCATTTGCCTTTCATACCATCCATATGCTCAGAAAGATTGATTGCATTGTGTCATAAAGAATTAGATTAGTAAATATATCGAGTCCAGAGGAAAACTGACGGAATGAAGATAAGAATAAAAATATGATTTAAATAGGATTTTAAATTAGAGTTTGATTCAAATTATGTTTGTTGAGATTAGATTAGGTTAGTTTAAATATTTTGATAAAAGTTCTAGTTTATTAGAAGTTCTTTTGATTTTAGCTTCTTTCCCGATATAAAGGGGCTTATTCAATTTAATACTTGCATTTTAATATAGAATAAAAATTGATATTCTCTCCCTCTAAATTCGTCTATATGGTCTCCCCCTTCTTCTTCTCTCTCTTCCTCTTGTTCGTTGCATCCTATGCCAATTTGGTATCAAAGAAAGTCGTATTCCTTTGGACAAACAAATTTTATGAAGTGTTCAAGTTCAAAAAATTATTTCAACAGCCAATATTGTTCAAAAGAGTACTGTTCATAAATATTGTTCATAATTCTGTCATTTTTTGTTACTATCCAGCACAAGGAATCAGAGCCCAATATCACACCAAAACCAAAATTAGAGGCCAAAATCACACCAGAACCATAAACTCATCAAACCCAAACCTATATATCGGTTGTCTTCCGCCATACCTTCCACCACCAGAAATTAACACCAATACCAGCAGTGCTAGTTCCACCTGATTCTGTTAAGTTATTTGCTTAGTCTCCAAAAATCAACAACCTTCCCAAATGAAGATTACAAGTTTAGCTCCAAGCGTGGAGAAAGGAATTGTCTTAAACAACTTCTTCCCCATCATAGCCGTACCTACATAACAATGATGACTTAGACACTGTTGGGCTCTTTTGAGTCTAGTGAGGTGCACATTTATTTTATATTGAACACATGCTTTTATTTAGGTGTTTCGGATTGTCAGTTTCAAAATTAAAAAAAAAAAAAAAAAAAAAAAAAAAAAAATATATTTAAATTTATATTTTAAAAATAACAATAATTGTTATTTTTAAAAAAAAAAATTACTTTGATCCGATTTTAGAGTTTTATTCCTATATTGTGCATTTGTTAAGTGATAATTTGTAATTATTTCAAATAACTTGCTTTGTCTCAACACTCCACTCAACATCGTGTATGATTCCTAAAACAACTCTTATAACAACACCAAGCCCCTTGATCATTATTATGATAGCGTGCCTTCCCTTTTCCCAGTATAAAGACTATATAGAGGACGTTCATTATCCTTCTAAGAAAGTTAATTTCCAACTGTGGGACTTCGATGGTCTTACTGGTCGCGTGTCATTTCTTGATTGACTCGATAATCTTGAAAATTCTTTGACTTTCCCAACATGAGTGACTTCCGTCGTATTTTTCATGCTAGTATGTCACTTGTCGAATCTGATAGGTGTTATGAAAGTTTGTCTAGGTCAACGCGTTGTCACTTGTGAGATTAGATGATAGTATTATCAGACTCAGTTGCTAGATCAATTTTTTTGCACTGTTGGCAAGGTACGTCCACTGTGAACGAATATCTTGCTCACTTCGAGGAGCTACTGCATAGTTGTGATGTTTATAAAGCTCCCCACATCACAACATTTAAGTTTCTAAATGGTTTGAATCTTGAAATCGTGCATGACAATATTCTCGCACCCCAATCCTTAGATAAGCTTACCGACAGGTTAACCTATGGGACATATCCTGCCGTCTTTGCCAAGCATGTCACAAGCGAGGCCTATCATCTACGTTTTGACAATCACTTTCTAAGTCTAATTGAATTAGTCCTCATCAAGAACAAGAAAATGAATTTTTTTATTATTGAGCTTATTACATATTCTGATAGAGAGGATGGAAGTTTTGAACATTGCTTAGTGTCCCTTTTTGTGACCACACTTGTAGTCCATATGAATAACAATGATATAGTTGGGAAATTACCTATGGTGTTGCCGCCTAAACCAAACGGTTTGCCTACTCCTTTGCGTGCCTTTAAGGTTGACTTTGTTATGGCATTACCTCAACTGATTGATACTCTCTGGGTTGCTACATTTTTTTCCAAGCCCGCTTGCATACTTTTCTAATTGATATTCGGTTGGTGCCTACTAATTAACATCATATTTTTTTAGCTCATTGATTTGTTGTCAATGTTCCTAATTTTTATGTCGAGATTAACCGACATTATTTTCAATCATGAAACTCATGAGTTCGCTTTTGATGCGCAATATAGGATCGGATACTTTAACGGTGAATATGCTTTATTAAGTTTTTCTTTTAACTTGATCTTCTAAACATGTTAAGAAATTTTTTGGATCACTCACGTGAAATTAATGTAATAGATTGACCATCACACTTGAATGAAAGTTACGTCTTTATAGTAGAACTATTTCCTTATTAGGATCCATTCGAGCCTCCGATGTTGCAATCATTTATTTCTGCAAACCTGTTAACGGTGCTAGTTCCCTGTGCTCCTCATTATGCCCATCCAAGTGAAGTTTTTATGGTTGAATAATACATATTTGATTTTTTGGAGTTTCTTGTCACTATTGGTTCAAAAGAAAAGATCATCCCCTTGATCAGATTTTATTTTTGGGGATAATTTGCAAGTTCGGTTGTCGTCGTATGATCGTTTCATTATTTGGTCAACAAAAAGATCGCCCTCCTTGGCTAAAAATTGCAGTCTACCTCACCAAAGTCGAGTTCTCTCAATCGGAGAAAAATGATGGGGAATGAAGATACGAACAAAGATTTGATTTATATAGGATTTTAAATTAGAGTTTGATTCAAATTATATCTATTTGGAGTAGATTAGACTAATTTTAATATTTTGATAAGATTTTGGTTTAATAAACTCTTTTGACTTTAGCTTATTTGCCCTATATAAATAGGACTTATCATTGTAATACTTACACTTTAATATTGAATAAAAACTGATATTTTCTCCCCTTTCTTCTTCTTCTCTCTCTCTTCCTCTTTCTTTCCTCACTCTTGTTCTTGTCCATTGCATCCTACGTCTAAAACTCAACAAGAAAACGAAGTTCAGTACCCTAGAACCTAAGGACTTGGCAGAAAATTAATAACAGTAAGCAAATACAGCCAATAAGGTCAAGAAATAATAGCTTACAGGTCGAGTTGAAATAGCTTGAGCTATTTTAATATATGCCTGCAAAACAGATCAAATGAAGCGTTATACCTTAATCAGTTGCCAATAATTGGATCAAACAACAACAAGGTAAAATCAGCAATAATGGATGTGAAGGTGAAGTTTGTGAGAGAGACAGCAACTAGCAATGAGATGCATAAGTGCAAAAATCTTGTCTTAATTTTAAAACTATATTACATTTTGACAACAGTATGGCATTTATTGGATGGGTAGTCTTATATAATCCTGCAATAACAAGTTACAGTAAAGAAAGAGAAACATCTCAAAGAGATAGTCTATGGGGTAGTTCTTCATTAGTTACTTTCTGAGCACCACAATATGTCTGTATTTTGAGACATAAACCTAAAAAGAGAGCACTGAAACAAGAGAATTTTAGGATCCATGTTAGCACCAAGTGGCACTAATTTTGGAATTAAACTTACCATAATTATATTTATATTACTATATATTTGGTGGGAATTAAATTTGATGTTACACTGCTTATAATCATATTTGTCAATTTTATTTATTTTTTGATAAGTAAAGAAACTATTATTAAAAAAAGGTCTCAGTATACTAGAAGTATACAAAAGAACAAAGGAGTCAAAGAATACAATGGTCCAACAACTCTACAGGAGAGCTGATGTAAAGAATACTCAAGCCCTTAACCCACTCATACAATAAATGAAAGAAATTGCTCTTCAAATCCGTAATAGAGGTCTCAGTACGATGTATTTGGTCACATAGTCGTTCTCATTGCTTTATTTGGTGCCTTACCTGATCATGCCAGCAGAATTACATTTACACATCAGTATGGACTTAACGAATGGATGACCTTAAAATTTCAAAAACTGTTGTGTTTTAACACATAAAACTAAAAGAATTTACATGAATAATATGTCAAAAAGACTATATGATGTGAATCATAGAAGATATATAATATATGAAAGATTTTCCAAATTGGATACGTAATTAGGGTTTTATATTCAATTGGTACCTCCTCTAGTTGTTGGCATATATTCTTGTTTATTATTTCGTTCATTCTGGTGTGACTACTCACCTGTCATAACAACCCAATTTCTTGTATGTTCTTTAATTTAAACACTTAATACCATAAAACATAGCTCATCTGGTAACCATATTGCAAAACATTCTCTTTAAGTTGATAAATATTTCCAAATCAAATATAATTCCTTTAGCACTTCTCTTTTTTGTCCAACTTCATCTTATCCTTGGTATTACATCCTGTTATAATAATCAATTGTAAGTATCTAAAACAATCATTCTTTGGAACAACACGATCCTCCATGGTAACTTTACTGTCATTCTTCTTTCTATAATTGAAAGGATTTTCCATGTATATTGTGAGCTTCAGTGCGCCTCGGTTTTACTTAACCTAAAACTTTTAAATTCCAAAGTTCTATCTAGAGTTCTAACTTGACCTTATCCCCTTATAGTCTCATCGTATAAAGTTTTTTCACTCCCACTCAATCTACTAAAAATTCAATCCAATGGTGTAGAATTATATCTTGAGTTGTCCATCAGTAGTGGAAATTACATTATATGGAATATAAGTTGGAACGATCTGCAGATTGAGATTCAACTATTAGTAAATAGATTAAACTGCCAGTAAGGGAAAAAAAAAAAAAAAAGGAGTATCACATAGCTTGTGCAACTAAGTTCACGAATTGGAAATGAATGGGCTTTTATTAAATCTTGTCCAACGACACTCTAGAGTGGCATATTTAACACAATACGAATCCTTCGAAATCAATAAAACTTACACTATAAATTAATACCGAAGCTAATTTATAAATTTCATATTTTAAAAGTTTAAATTATGGCAGCTAAAGAAATGGATCCGTCAGATTGAATTTGCTAAAATTGAAAATATTTGTTATACATCTATGTGAACCTGAAAGGACCAAATTTTTTCAAATCTTTATAATTATACAAAAACCAACCTTGGTAATATCTAAACATGTAACTCTCTATCTTAATTGTATCAATATAAATGTGATAAATACGTTTTCCCTGATTGCATCTAATTTTTGTTCAGATCATTTGCATGATGAGACATGCAGATCCTTAAAAATAGATGATCAATTCGCACACCATAAGCAAGAGTAGCAATTTTAGTATATTCAGGGCTACAGTGGTAATGCCATGTCATATAATAATTTTAGGATCAATCTCAGGGGGGTTTGTCTCATATCCCTTATTTGAAATGGGAGCAAATAGACATGGTATTGGATTCAAGACAGAAATTTAAGCACCTGTAAATTCAAAATAATGTGCTTGTATATGCAAGCAAAAACTTGTGGATATGTGTATATGCAAATCAACAATACCACATCACAAATGCCTGTACACCAATATTGTATGGTTGAGTAATGTAATCTAACCGTACAGACGAAAGACAAATAAATATTTACATGAGTCAAACACAAATACCAATAAGCTACTAAATATAGTAGTATGAAGAAGAAACCATACATATTTTCATAAATTAACAAGACATACCGGACCAAGTTGTACCAATATCTTTCTCAATTCTGCAGCTCTAACCTACATTTCACAAAAGGTAAAGAAGAAATAAAAAACAAAGACGGATGCTCAGATACTTTTACATATATATATGTATAAATACAATAACGGTAAACCCCCTATGTTTCATGAAAGCTACTAGTCTCCTTTTTAATGGAAATATGTTACAATTACTTGTATTTTAGGGAAACACGTAGCATTGCTCCATTATAATCATCTTCGAAATTGTCTCTAAACTTCTCTTCTTACTGAACAAATTTACCTTCTTTTACTCTTTTCATTCTTATTCAATACCATTTGAAGAAATTAAAACAAAAAAAGTGAGGATAAAATCCCATTCAACCTTTTCTATATACCAAATGGTTTTGTTATATTCAGAGAAAGGAGGAAAATCTTCTTTTTCATTATCTATTTCGTTTTGGTCCCACATAGTTAAAAATCTTAACATTGAAGGCGTTGTCTTTTATCAAGGCCTTTTGTATTCAACTTAATTTGAAATATGTTAATACTATGTCTTCTACCAGAATAACAGCAAAAGGATCACGTGCCGAATTATTGAGAGCACCGGAGACTACTGTAAAACTTGTTCCCTGTAATATCCTTCCTCAATCTCAAATTAACAACCAAATATTCTTTGACCAATACTCAAAATTTCGAAAAATTATATCAAATAAAAAAATTCACTTAGAATTTCGGAACTATGAAAACTTAGCCCATAACACAAAAGTCTCGATTTTGAAAATTGAAATTTTAATTCTGACCTCGAACATCAGGTCAGAACGCTCGGTGAGGCTATCGTAGTAGCGGAGCGCAAACCATTTGCCAAAAGTGGTGCCAATTTGGAACAGGCGGCGCAGGAGAACAAAAGGCTTCTTCTTATAGATTGCAGAGATTCTCGATATATTGTATTCAGTTAAAGACTCGGCTTCCGAAGTGCTGAGCTCGAAAAGATACCCCGAGTACTTCGTAAAAGCGTCCACATCATCCGAAGTGGAGGCCGAAAACGCCGCAATGACAGAGCGGCGGTAATTAAGAATCACCGGAATCCGCTGGCAGTGGCGGCGGGGAATTAAACTGGTGGCGGGAAAGGACGGCGGGGATGGAGTGGACACAAGCATCATGTTGTAACGGCCTTTTGGCTATTGGACACACTGCAGAGTTTATTTATCCTCTTAGTTTTTTTAATTATTAATTTAGATTTTTTTATTTTTTCCTTTCAACAGATTTTTGGGGCATGAATTGCATGACTAACACTTCTTACACTTCAAGAAACAAGGAAAAATAATTAAATATTCAAAAACATAATAATGTTGAGAATGAGAAATTTATTACCATTTGAAATATATATATTTAGGTAAATATAATTCTTAGTTTTCTTTAATCTCATGAATTAATTGGCATGTCACTCCTTGAAACAATGCAACCTCAAACCATGACGCAGTCTTGAGTGTGGACGTTGACGTTGACGTTGACGTCGGCGTGTAAGAGGAGGTTGACGTGGATGTGGACGTGGATACAGCTACTATCGACGCAATTGAAAGAACAATCAACAACAAGGTGGCATATTTAAGAAGTACAAATCAAACCACAAGCGATTGAATCCAATATATAATGCTACAAATGCAACAAGAAATAGTTCATATGAAAATGAGTACGAAATTACATGTAATAGCTGTGGAAGGAAAGGACATTGGTCTGATATGTGTAATATGACACAACATCTTTTGTATCTCTATATAAACTCAATTAAAGGAAAAGAGAAAATTGAGACTGTTTTGCTTATCAAAATAATTTAGTTGATGTGGCCCCCTTAGATGTCTCCAACTTCTTTGTTGATCCAAGCGGTAATATTGATCACTTGATCCATGGTGGTGTGCTAGACAATTTATATTAATTTTTTTTCTTTTTTTCTTTTTCATATTTGATTTTTTTTTAATATTTTATAATCGAAAACCTCTATCCTATAAATTTATCCTTTTCTATGTTAGATGTCAATTTTATATTATAATCTATTCTATTTTAGATTCAAAATATTTGTTTAGCAGATAACAACTACGCATACTATTTTTTTCTAGACAAAAGATATTTCTTTAAATTAATATTAGTTCAAAATAATATTAATATGATGTTAGATGTATCGAATATTATCAAAGGCTTTCAAAGAGTGGAAACCATCTTACCAAATGATAAAAAAAAAAATATCTTCGTGATGTAATTTGTTCTAATAAAATTCCTTAGTTTCAAAGATCTATGTCGTAATGAAAAAACGAACAAAAATAATATTGAATATCTTCACAATGATGCTCTCATATTTGACAAATGTATATAAAACAAATACTCTGCATTCTTTAGTCGCTGCTTATCTAATTATAAATCAATAGGATCAAAACATTGTTGCAAAAGTAAACATTAACCTAAAAAACTTAGGTGTCGTTCTCTTCGTGGTTCAGTTTTCTGTTTTAAGTTTTCAATTTGTTTTGAGTTTTGTGTTTTGCATGTCTATTTTGAAATTGTTGAAAATTTATTTTTTTTGGTATTTTGAAAAATCATTTCCAAAACTAAAAATGGAAAACTCGTTCTTTTTCCCCAAATCATTTCCGTCGCGTCTCTCTCTTCTTCCCCCCCTCCGTCGCGTCTCTCTCCCTTCTTCATGTCCTCATCATCGCGTCTCTCTCTCTTCTTCCCCTTCCCTCTATGTGAACGATGGTTGGGTGCGATATTGGCTGCGATTTTGGGTGTGGTTGGGGTGCGATTTTGGCTACGGCAGTGGTTGGGTGCGACTCATTTTCTCCCTTTTCTTTTTTATTTTGCTTCTGGTTCTCTCTGTGAATGGTGGTTGGGTGCGAATTTGGCTATGGTGGTGGTGCGATTTTTCGCTGCTGCGGGGGTTGGGTGCGACTCATTTTCTCCATTTTCTTTTTTATTTTGCTTCTGGTTCTCCCTGTGAACGGTGGTTGGGTGCGATTTTGGGTACAAATTTGGCTGTGGTGGTGGTGGTACGATTTTTGGCTGATGGAGAGATGTTTGGCTGTGGCAGTGGTGGTGCAGTGGTGGTCATCGGCGTTGGAGGAGAGAAATCGGTGAGATGAGATAACGAAGAGACAGATAATGGAATGAGAATGAACAGTAACTCATTTCCCGTGTTTTCCATTTTGGGTTGATTTTGCTAGAAAACAGCTAGGTCGTTTTGCGTTTTCAGTGTAAAAAAAAATTTAATTTTCGAAAATGCGTTTTCGGAAATAGTAAAGAGAATGAGTTTTCCCCGTTTTGAAAAATCGAAAACGGTAAAGAGAACGGCACCTTAATGTTTTGGTATGATGCACTTGGTCACCTGGAACAACAATAATTCGTCGAATCATTAACAACTTGAACGACCATCTTTTAAAGAACTAGTAAATAATTTTAACTAAATATTATCCATTTTTTGCTTGTTCACAAAGTAAACTAGTCACTAGACCTTCCTTTACAAAAGTTAATTTTAAATCTTCAATATTAAGAGAGAGAATTCAAGGGAACGTATATGTGGGTCAGTACACCCACCACGTTCCAAATTTCTATATGCACAATTAAGGCGATTGATCTAATGCTCATGAATTTTGATCTCAAGATTTCGGAGAATACTTCACGTCCATAAGTATTTTCATTGATCAAATATTTGCCCATGTCCATTCGCAAAGTATCTTAACAGAGGGAATTTATCAAATATCTATAATTGATTGGTAGGTCAAACTTATGAAAACAAAGATTTCTATTTTTCTTAAGGCCATGCCATATGACACTTTGCATCGTTGATTCATACAAGATTAGCTATTATTCATCAATGGGTTAATCCCCTTTGCCAGAAGGGGGGTGCCCGGGTTTGCCAGAAGGAGGGTGCTCGGGTCAAACCCGGGCGCTCCCCCTTCTGGCAGTAAAGCAGCACCCATTCATCAATGTCAAGGTTCTAAAAGAAATCGAGTGTGGCAACGTGTAGCCTCAAGGCGCAATAAGATGTTTTCATATTTTTAACATTATTTTAATTATTCTGGACCAATCATAAATAAAACAATGCATATTTTGAAAATTTATAGGGATTTTATACATATTTTTCAAGTTTTCAACAAAAATTATCATAATCATAAAACCGCAAATCAATAATTCTTTGTTCATGGGCAGATAAATCTATAAATTATATTGTGTTTGGTCTATTATAGAAAATAATTTTAACTAAAGAATGTTCATGGATTGTGTTTGGTCTATTATAGATTTTTTGTTAGACTTGATTATTTCCTTTCTAAATTTTAGCAGTTGTTGAACATTCTCTAAATTTTAGCAGTTGTTGAACATTCTGTGGCCTGAATTTCAAACAAGAAAATCCTACATGTCAAACAAAAAGAAGCTATCACAAACAAGAAGTGCAAATTAATTAGAATTTTAAGCATAATCATGCAACGAAAAAAAGTTGGAGACATAAATGTAAAAATGTGCATATGTTGGAAATGTTCGTTGCAATTAAAATGTGAAATAGTTAACAAAAACTGTTATCCAGATTTAATTTACATCTAAGTTGGATGGAAATACATTATATAATAAAGTGACCTTTTTGTACTTCAAAAAATAAAGGAGCATAAATATCAATCAAGTTAAGGGCCAAAGTGAATTTGGATGGCAAATGGTTTTGGTGTGATCTCGTGAATTAATTAAAACGATTAATACTATGTTTATTTGATTGATATACATAAAAGAAAGGCTACAATAGAGGCAAATCTCACTTACCAATCCCTATTTTCAATTAGGCATTACCAAATTTGGTCATAAATTTTCAAGAGGTTTAGTGTCGAGCAAATTTTATGTAACTGTGGTGGTTTACACTGTGATTTGAGTCCTCCATTTTTCATCTGATAGTGGCAATCCCATATTCAGTTGGGACTACTGTTGCGGTCTTTTCAATTTGGCCTCGTAGTAATTACTGGTCCTGCTTCATTATAAATTGATTTAGGTGCAATTTCCAAATCATGCAACAATCACAGATGAAACTAACGAAGTTCTAACAAATTTCTCTTGCCTACACTGCATACATTATCTCCATCCACGAGTGAAATCGAGCCATTGCGTGGTATAACACAACCCATATTTTGTTACAATTATATTGCTTAATTATTTATAGTGACTTATTTATTATTTTTAAGAGTATAGGGACCAAAAGATCAATTATTGTTAGAATACTAATTAGGTTTGAGAGATGCTGGTTGTCCCGGGATTAAATCTCGAGTCAAACCAGGGGCACCATTACTCGAGATTTAATCTCGAGACAACCAGCTTAAGCGTTAGGTTTATAGAGTGAGCCACCAGCAACTGACCACACTAGCTTTTCAATTTTGATTGAATTTGATATTATAATATTATAATAATCATTCCACATACCCAAAATATGTAAATATAATTTTATGGGAAATGGTCTATTTTGGGTTTGATTTGATACTTCACATAAAAGGGGAATGATTGTTCCTCCCCTCTTCCCAAATAAGACAAATAATTAGGAGTAATGCTATGTAGCCCCATTGGATTACACTCTCAATTTATGTGACTCTAAATGAAATGACTTATAATTTAATGCCACCTAAACTGGTGTTGTAACCCCCAGTGGGACTAAATAACATTATTCAATAATTAGCTAACAACCAAACTAATGGCCATTTACTGTACACTTGATTCTGAGGGAATGTTGGGGAGCAACAATATTGCAGTTACTCTCAAAGATTGAATTATTCAAATAATAGTGGTTGAATGCTATATGAGGTTCAGCTTTTTTTTCACTTAAAGTCAAAATGAGATGGTTACAATTTGATCTTGTTACATGTACATAAAATTTACATAATGAATTATATAATCTCATATGACATTCTACCATTTGTCAGTTTAAAACAAAATTAACTTTTTTCATTCAATATTTTTATGTACAAATAACAAAATCCTTATAACGATTGCAACTGTTGATATATCACTGTCTAGTGTAAATAATTTTGATGATCTTTCGCTATCGATTCAGAAAAGATGATTTCCTCTTCCATTCTTGAGAGTGCATGCACCGTGTGTGCGCAAATTTGCGAAAGCATCTCCTTTCATTTCATGTAAAAGGTTTGTACATTGTACACTTGGGCATTTTGGATTATTAAAGATATGATTTTTATTGATATTGGGTATTGTTTTTTATTATTATTGTGATTATTGCACTTATACCTGATAAATAATGATTGATTTGTGAACAATAATGACAAATAGTAAAAGCGTTTGTGGTTGCGTTTGTGGTTTGTGGTTGTGTTTTTCCATGATGGCGACCGTGATTTATTTGCATGGTTAGAAAAAGTTTATTGACTAGGTGGACTACGATTCTTATATAGGTTTGGTTGGGGTAAATGACATTGTGGAATTGGGTTACATTCTTCCCTTGGTGTCTTTCATGTAATGTAGGGCAATAATTTGTTGACAAGAAGGCATTAAACAAGGCCATTACATAACAATAGTCATGATCTTTTGCCCCCGGTGAACAGGATAAAAACGTCATATCGTTGACGTATTAAAAAGAATCTTAGTTATGATTCTTTGAAATTGTCATAAATTCAAATAATCATAACTAAGATTTTCTTGCAACGTCAGCTGTTGCAAATTTTTATCCTACTTACTGAAATAGGAGATCAATTCTCTACATAACACTATGTAAACCATGCCAAATAAGTGAAGTATATAAAGATCCAATTGAATGGGTGTCCCAAGGGTCGGAGGGAGGGGCCAGGCCAGGCCTACTCGAAGCCCAAATAATTTTTCTGAAGGTAAAATAAAAATTTTAATGAAATTTTTTTTATGCATTAGTCTAGTATTAAAAAATAAAAATAAAAAAATTGTCCCCCAACTTCGCCCCTAAGGTGTCGTATGCTAAATTTCACAAAGTTGTCGTTACCGACGGAATTTTTACTTAAAAATCTTTCTCGACGATCCTTCTTTGATGAAACAACTCAAGAAATGACTTCTTGTCGTCAAAATATTCATCATTTCTCAGATCATACTCTACCATCATTGTCGACAGTAGTTAGGGATTAAGTAATTATATTTTAAAATTCATATAGGCGTGCAGGGGGTTGGTAGGGACGATCTTTTACGTCGTCTTCTATTTTTCACCTTTTTTTTTTTTTTGTTATTTACCTTTTAATTCGAAATTAAGTTGTGCGAAATTTACCATTCAAGAAGTGAGGTATGTGCAAGTCATGTGAGCTTGCTATGAGCTTGAAATATTAGGGACGATTTTCGCTAAAAATTTAAATTAGGGACCAACTTCTAGTACGTATATATATCAGTAAATGGCTTCAAATCCTGCAACTCTAACTTCTCACTACAAGCTAAATGGGAAAATTAAGCTAAGACAAATTTAAGCGTACTTTAAAAATCCTTCCCCAGATAACTGCACTTTAAAAACAGTATACTGTCTGCTATTAATTGTGTCAATTGGAGGGGACGTGGTAGTATTTTCCTTTACACATGCACCGGTAGACGACGGGACATGACTCGGTCGAGCACTTGTAGCCCACAATCACCCTTTTGCAAGGGACGCACGGCCCACATGCGTGCGAACAATCCGGCAGGCTCGACCCCGTCGGGTAAAGTTCCATTCCTAGTCCGTCTCCCTTCGTTTCCTCCTGCCCGGTCATGTAAGGATATTTTATATAAATTGAATGCAATAATCGACACAAATAATAATGAAATATGAGAATTTGTATAGCTTTCGTTGTACGTAAACTAAGATAAGATGAGAAAAAAATTATATCCTTGTTTGAGCCTCATCTTCTAAAAACTCATTTCAATCACACATTTTCCTAGTAAAATAATTTTGCACGTAAAACTAAACCCTTTTTCATATTTTTGACCATACATTCTTAATTAAAAAAAAAAAAAAAATTGCACTTTTCAAAACTCATTTTTCACCATAATGGGGCTCAAACATGGGTTATATAAGTAAACGATGGACTTTTGGGGCATCGTTTGTATGAAGTACTCAACAATACTGTACAAGAAAATCGTTTAGTGCCATGAAACTCAATGTAATAAAGAGTACTTATGGTACATAAAATTACCAAATAAGATTGAACAGTATAACGAACAATACTTTAGTTTCTTTTCGTTCTAATCCTCTGCATGGAACATGTTATGATGTACTGTTAATGCTATTAATTTTGGTAACATACCTGAGGGGACATATGTCTTTGGTCACCCTTGAAAGGACCTTTGCTTTGGTGGGCAACTAAAATATGTTTGCAGGGAAAATCTAAAACTTAGTAAAAACATACAAATATATAAATAATTTCACTTTTAACGACGAAAATTTTTGTCTTGAAAACGATCCCTTTTGACAAAATAATTTTTTTAAAGACAAAAATTTTTGTCCATAAAAGGAATGAATGAAACTGACAATTTTTTACTTACAATGATATGGCCGAAGAGTGTTTCCAGTAGCAAGTATCAACAAGAATACTGCAATTGACAGTGTTTTCTTCATTTGTTCCATTTCTTACGAAAAAACATTAGAGGGAACGTGAGAAATGGGACAAGATTTATAACATACTAGGTGGGGTGGGGTGGGGTGGGTGGGGGTATTAAATATTAGTGTGGGACGTACACCGATGCCCTTCACATGATACGCGGCCATCTTTTGAAAGAGTTTCACATGTTTTAGTGAGTCAATCAAAATAATATAACCTAGAACTATGAATAATATGTTCATTTGTAAGACGAGGCAAAACCCTAGACCACAACCATTAATTAAATAAGAGAGTTGAACATCTTTATGAACATCACGACATATACTCGATGGTGGATTCAGGAATCCAAGTGAGCACAAGTGGCAACTGGCAACTATAAGGCTGCTCGAGCAGCCGTCTAATATAAGGAAAAAAAATCGACAGAGCCAATATGGGCGGCGACAGGGCTCGCCGAGTGCTGGCTCCGTCCTACATATATCCAAGATAGAAAAAATAATGCAAATAACTAAATTGAAAAATATCACTTATCTATATTTGCATTTAGTCGATTAAAAAAAATTCGTACACTACATTAGTGTGTGTATACTCGACACAACATGAATGGACGTAAACCACCCCCATTGGCAACCAAAACTGGCTGGTTAACCCTTAACTAGTTGTTTTACGTCAATATATTATTTTAATTTATTTATTTAATATTTTTTACTACCAGTTCGACTAACGATTCTTTACTTTTTTTCAAGTGAATACTTGAATTGATCAGGCCTTGGATTTACTCCCCAATGGTCATCAGTTTGAGTCCCCTCAGGGTCATTGAGGTGAGTACCCGACCTTAAATTTCAGGGTCCCGTGGGATTAGTCGAAGTGCGCACAAGTTGGCCTGGACATCCATGGTTATCAAAAAAAAAAAAAGTTAATACTTGAACTTGTTTTCAAAAACATTGCATGTAATGGATTTCACAATTAACGTGAACAAACATTACGTGCTCTCTATTCAACTTTTTTTTTTTTTTTTTAAATATCGGAATTACTAGAAAGACCATACAATACATGATACACATATATGGTAGTGAAGCGTATTTAATGGAAGGAGTTATTACAAGGAGAAGAAGGGCTGTCATAAACGTGAAGCTAAGAGTTGGGATTAAATGAACTTTTTTTTATACTTCTTGTCTTTATGGATAGTGATGTGTCCTCCCATGTTTCAAATTTTAAACACTTAAAACAGAGTTTGAGAAAAATACCCAAGTTTTTTATTTTTTATTTTATTTAATCATCCTAATTATCTAACTAGATGCATCTATTTTTTACGTCTTGTTGAAGAGATCTGTCACGTCAACAATGCATCTCAGCGTAGGGTTAAAAATATTGTTAGTTACCCCTTCGGTCGGGGTGTTAGAGTTGGCCGTAGAGCAGGTAAACGAGGAGACCGAAGATCACGAGTTCGAATTCCCTGCCAACACTTCCTCGATCGAGCCGTCGCACAAGGCTTGCCTAGTGCGGTTTATCTCTTCTGTGTGGTTTGCGGGCTACTGTACATGGAGCGAGGTTTACCCAGTGCACACTCACAAATAACGGCTGCGGGATCATACGAAAAAAAAAAAAAAAATTGTTCGTCACACCACATGACTTGTAGGACTGTTCTACTTTGGTAATCAAAATTTTTTTTTGTTCAATGAGGCGTGAAAATTTCATTTTTATGTTAGTTCAGGCATTTGTTCGGGTTGGATTAGAGGAATTTTTTGTCATGGCTAACCATAAAGATAATGTGACATGGAAATTTCGTTATTGCATATTTATATCGTCAAACCACATAAAATGCAAATTGTTGGTCAAGTTGTCCTTTTGAATTTATTTAGTTAAAAAATAAAAAAATAAAATAAAATAGAAGAAAGCACAATCGATCAAGTTATCAAATTATTCCGAAACAAAAGCAACTCATTTGGATTGTAAATAATAAGCAAAGAAATGGATCCGGTCACAAGACATCCTTGATATCATGAAATGCTTTCACCTATTCAAACTAATTACTCCCCAAGGCATAATGCTGGTGAATTCCAAGCGAGTCTTATGCTCTGTTCTAAAAAGCGCGCCTAGACGAAGCAGGATGAAAACGCCTCGCTTTGAGGTTAAGCGGTAATTAAGCGGTCAACGGACAACATTTACCGCTTAATATGCGATTAAGCGTAGACATGGAAATTTCGTTATTGCATTATTTATATCGTCAAACCACATAAAATGCAAATTGTTGGTCAAGTTGTCCTTTTGAATTTATTTAGTAAAAAAATAAAAAAATAAAATAAAATAGAAGAAAGCACAATCGATCAAGTTATCAAATTATTCCGAAACAAAAGCAACTCATTTGGATTGTAAATAATAAGCAAAGAGATGGATCCGGTCACAAGACATCCTTGATATCATGAAATGCTTTCACCTATTCAAACTCATTACTCCCCAAGGCATAATGCTGGTGAATTCCAAGCGAGTCTTATGTTTGAGAAAATCTCAAATTAAATAAATAATTTGGTTTAGGTTTGATTTTTTTCAAATAGTTTAAAACGGTTTGATCTGAAAATCTATTAAAAATAAGTTAAATCGGACATTTTACACCCACAATTAATACAAGATGGAGCATAGTTATTAAGCCCGACTCAGGCATCGACCCGATCGAGGTACTAGATTATCGAGTTACTAGTTGGACAGGTGAGTCAGTAATCAGACCGATGGGCAATTATTTTTAAAAAAATTATGCATAAAATTTTCTCTTTTAGATAAAATTAAAGTTTTAAAGTTAAACGTCATTAATTATTTTTATTTCTTCAAATTATTGATTTATTGAACTCGTTTATTAGTGATTATGGTTGCCATTTTTGTTAGGGAGATGCTACAAGTACAAAACCTTGTACAAGATTTTGTACATATAGAATAATCATTTTTGTTATGTACAACCATTTATTAGTAATCAATCAATAATCTATGTGTATTAAATATTCAATTCATCTTAATTAAAAATAATTTTTCATACGTAATAAGTCTATATATATATATATA
>CAIGRF010140880.1:0-13570 GCA_903798235.1 Fraxinus ornus
GGCCAAATATACCATGACCTTCCAGCTCTTTTACCAGAAAATCGCCCAGTATTTTTTCAGTTGTATTTTTATGATGTTGATCACGAACTGCAAAATAGGATTCACATACTAAGAGATGCTGATCTTGATAAAACCATTGTTGCGCAATTGATGCAAGTTTTACAACACAATCCGTATGCTCAATTTTTCCATACCATAAAGGATCAATCATGCATTGAAAATATACAGATTCATATTGCAAGTAACGTTAATGTCGATCAACGTGTATACAATACACTGATCGTCGATCAAGTGCCTGCTTTATGGATAGAAGGAAATGATGATCTTATACCTTTCGATAGGGATATTGTTGTCCATGCACATTCTGGAAATCGACATAAAATTCGACACTACTTCCGCTCTTATGATTTACTTCAATATCCTTTGCTATTTCCGAATGGGGAGCCGGGTTGGCACCAAGACATTAAGAGAAATAGGGTTGAAAATAGTGTAATTGGCAACTTCATATGTACAACTTCAACCACTAGGGATTTTTCACAATTCAATTCTGCAGAGGATATCATTATAAATGAACGCTATGGTAAAAATTAAATTTTTTATATAGATGCATTTTTTAATCTAAAATATTGTATATAACTATTATCTAATATATATTATTATATTTTTTAACAGGAGTTAACTGAACCCAATCATCAAAAGTATCGTGTCGAGAATATTATTGTTACAAGCTCCAAATCCGATCGTCAAGTAAATCAATAATTCTTTGGGTTGGACGACTCCTACAACAATATGTTGTGGACATGTACATAAAGCTTGAAACTACTAGATTTGATTTCTACAGGACACAACAATCACGCATTCGATTAGAATTATATCAGGGTATTGTTAACACTATAAATGCAGGTGAAACAAGAGGAGATAAAGTTGGAAAAAGAATTGTCCTCCCTGCATCATTTATTGGTGGCCCACGAGACATGCGACGTCGTTATTTGGATGCCATGGCATTAGTTCAACGTTTTGGAAAGCCGGATATATTTTTAACGATGACATGACCCTGCGGAGAATATCACAAAAAATGTCCTTTCATGATAAATGGAACATGTCGATTCCATTATCCAAGACAATTTTCCTCCAAAACAATGCAAGGAAATGGTGCATATCCAATATATAGAAGAAGAGACGATGGAGACAAGGTAAATACCATTATTATTCTTATTAACAATGGTTTCCTTAAGTTTCAATATTAGTATGCAACAATTAGTCAAAATTCTTCAATTTCAAATTCATAGGTACAAATTCGAAACGCAACATTTGATAACAGATGGGTTGTTCCTTACAATCCGTATTTGCTACTGCAATACAATTGTCACCTCAATGTAGAGATTTGCTCCGGTTTGAAAGCCGTTAAATACTTGTATAAGTATATCTACAAATATCATGACAGAGCAGCTGTGTACATATCTCATGATGATGATAATAGGATAATAAATGAAATACGAGAATTCCAAGATGCACGATGGGTATCTGCACAAGAAGCTTTATGGAGAAATTATGAATTTCAATTAAATGAAATGTCACCCCCTGTCATCAGCTTACAACTTCACCCCCAAATCAACAATAAGTATCTTATTGGGAAAACGAAGATTTAAATAAAGTTATTCAGTTCGATCACGTTTCAAGGACAATGTTGACAAAATATTTCAATATGTGTAAGAACAATGAAGATGCAATGAAGTTTTGTATCGAGAATTTACAGAATACTATGTTTGGAACAGGCAAGGCCGTGTATGGACAAAGAGGAAAAAAGGAGAAGTGATATCACGCATTGCAGGTGCGAATCTAGGTGAGGGGGAAAAATATTATCTTCATTTATTACTGAATCATGTAAGGGGGCCTAAGTCTTTTGAGGACCTCATGAATGTTAATGGAAGTTAGTTTTGGACATTTAAAGAAGCAGCCCAAAAAAGAGGGCTTCTTCAGCGATAATGTTTTGTAAAACTTTACAGGGATGTTCTCAATATTTTTACTCGTCACGCGATGACAAGCATGGAACGGGCTATAATCATCTACGTGAGGGTGTACTTTGTGTACGAAAGTTTGGATAGCACATGGTTCAAGTTTGAGAAGACTATGAATAAGAGGTTTTGAAACCGTGATGCGAACATTTTTGATAAAGCATGTAATGTCGGCACCCCGTGAAGGAAAAGTCACGTTTTAATAAAATTCCCGCATTAAACGTGGATAAGAATTTTCTTCTATTGTGCAAACGGATGTCCAACCCATGTTCATGATGAATTCTTCTATTCTAAATGCAAGGGCGTCAAAAGTGAAAGAAGAAAGATCGACATTTTTACCTACCAAATGGGTGCTTTTGCAAAGAGATTCGCTGGCGTTGTTTCGGGTTTGAGATCCGTGTTTTCCACGGAGGAAGGAGATGGAGAGCGTCGTCGAATGGTTTGCTTGAGCCTTTTGCCCCTACCTCGTGAAGTCGACATTTAGAGAGAAATTGGGGATTTTTCGAAAATAGTGGCTTGAGGAGAGTGATTTCAAAATTGTGGAGCTAAAACTTTGAATGGATGATTTAAAGTATTTGAGAACCTCTAAAAAGTGATAGATATGGCGAGTTATAGTTAGATTAGGAGCAAGAGCATGTAGAGAAGGGAGTTTTGAAAAACTAGGGCTTGGTTTTGAAGAGAAATCGAGTAGTTTGAAAATGGTGATTTTAATTTGGGCCAAAGTTGATCAAAAGTGATTTAGGATGAGAATCTTGAGAGATTTTGAATTGGTTGTGAGGGTTTGTAAAGAGGAGAGTAATAGTCAAGGAGAAAAGTAGAAGAGAAATGGAGAAGAAGAGGAAGGATTTGCGATTTTAAAATTTTGAAGTTCGTAGTACCGGACGTTCGATAAAAAATTAGGCAAAGGCATAAAAGTTTCTGCCTTACCGGCAGTCCATACAGGACATTCTGCAATTTTTTTTTTTTTTAAATAAAGAATAGTAAGATATAAGAAATTAAATATAGCAAATAAAATTTTGAAGATCATTTTAGTTCGATAAGACCCAAGCTTCGTCTAATGGTTGAGAAGCGATTGAGCGCAATGGGTTTGGTGAAAATATCGGCCAATTCGTTCTCAGTGTCAACAAATTCAAGTGAGATATCGTCGTTTTGAACATGATCTCTAAGAAAGTGATGTGTTATCTCAATTTTGAGAATGCAAAACAGGATTTTTGGATAAGTTTATGGCACTAGTGTTGTCACAAATGATAGGAATATGATAATAGGATAAGTGATAATCATTCAACATTTGTTTCATCCAAAGCACTTGCGCACAACAACTTGCCATCGATATATATTCGGCCTCGGCCGTAGACAAGGCAGCTGAGTTTTGTTTCTTACTAAACCATGAGAGTAAAGCAAAACCTAGAAAGTGACATGCTCCACTAGTGATTTTACGATCAATTTGACATCCGACCCAATGGGCGTCCGAATAGCTAAGTAAATCAAAGTGAGTATTCTTCAGGTACCAAAGTCCTAAGGTTTGAGTCTCACTAAGATATCTAAAGATTCTTTTTACAACTTTAAGGTGGGATTCTTTCGGATTTGATTGAAAACGAGCACATAGGCATACACTAAACATAATATCGGATCTACTTGCGGTTAAATAAAGAAAGGATCCGATCATACCTCAATATTTAGTGATGTCAACGGAGATACATTGTTCATCTTTGTCAAGCTTTATAGAAGTGCTCATCGGATTGTTCATCGGCTTTAGATCATTCATTTCAAATCTCTTTAACATGTCTAATATATACTTACTTTGATTTATGAAAATGCCATCACATGATTGCTTAATTTGAAGTCGAGAAAGAATTTTAGTTCACCCATCATACTCATTTCAAATTCCATGCTCATATTTTTAGAAAATTCTTCACAAAGTTGAATATTTGTTGCACCAAAAATAATGTCATCAACATAGATTTGAACAATGAGCAAGTCTTGTTTTTGGGTTTTGATAAAAAGAGTAGTGTCCACTTTTCCAATAGAAAAGCCATTTGAAAGTAGAAATTTGTTCAATCGTTCATACCAATCTCTAGGAGCTTGCTTTAGTCCGTAAAAAGCTTTTCGAAGTTTGAAAACATGATTTGAAAATTTATGATTTGCAAAGTCGGGTGGTTTTTCAACATAAACTTCTTCTTGAATGAATCCATTTAAAAATGCACTTTTAACATCCATTTGATAGAGAGTAAAGTTTTTGTGACATGCAAACGCAAGAAGCATGCGGATGGATTCTAACCGAGCTACGGGTGCAAAAGTTTCTTCATAATCAATACCTTTTTCTTGATTGTAACATTGGGCCACTACTCTAGCCTTGTTACGCACAATGATTCCATTTTCATCTCTTTTGTTTCGAAAAACCCATTTGGTACCAATAATGGATTGATTTTTTGGTCTAGCGATTAAGTCCGAAACATGATTTCTTTCAAATTGATTAAGTTATTCTTATATCGCTAGAATCCAAAACTCGTCAAATTTCGCTTCTTTAAAATTCTTGGGTTCAATTTTTGAAATGAATGCACAACTACCGAGATGATTTTTAAGAGAAGTTCTAGTAGTGATACCTTTTGATGGATCGCCGATTATTAACTCCTTTGGGTGAGATGAGACAAACTTCCATTCTTTTGGCAAAGAAAAGTTGCCTTGGGCTTCGGTTGGTGTTTCTTCTCTTTCTTGATCGTTGGGTTCCTTTGATAGTTCTTCATTGGTGTTCCTTTGTCTTGAACATTCATTTGTTTGACAGGAGTCTCCAAACCTATATCATCATCAATACCCTTCTCTCGATCACGCAGATTAGTCTCATCAAAAGTAACATACATCGATTCTTCAACGACTAGAGTTCTTTTGTTGAAAACTCTATATGCTTTGCTAGTCGATCAATAACCAAGAAAAATTCCAATGTCGAATTTTGAGTCAAATTTTCCCAAATTATCTTTTGTGTTTAAAACAAAACATTTGCAACAGAAAACTTTGAAATAGCTAATGTTGTAAATTCTATTTTCCAAAGCTCATACGGAGTTTTTGTTTTCTTGCGACTAACCAAAACTCTATTTATGATATAGCATGCGCTATTAACGACCTCGGCCCAAAAATATTTTGGTAAGTTATTTTCATTTAGCATGGTTCAAGCCATTTCTTATAATGTTCGATTATTCCTCTCTACTGCACCATTTTGTTGAGGAGTTCTAGGAGCTGAGAAATTATGTTCATATCCATTATCGTTACAAAAATCATCAAATGTAAGATTATCAAATTCTCCACCATGGTCACTTCTAACCGCAGTAATAGTGTGACCTTTTTCATTTTCCACTTTCTTGCAAAAATGTTTGAAAGCCTTTAGGGCTTCATCCTTTACACTCAAAAATATTACCCATGTAAATTTAGAAAAATCATCAACGATAACAAAAGTATATTATTTACCACCTAAGCTAGCCATTCTTGATGGTCTAAAAAGATCCATGTGGAGAAGTTGCAATGGTTTTGTTGTTAAGGAAAATGTTTTTGATTTAAAATAACTTTTGACTTGTTTTCCAAGCATCACAAATTTGTCCTTTTCAAATTTCAAGTTTGGCAATCCTTTTACAAAACAATTTTTAGAAATTTTCGAAATATGGTCCATGTTTACATGACCAAGTCTTTCTATGTCAAAGCAAAGTTTCGTCTTTTAATCCAAGTAGGCAATGTTCATTGTTTTCATGCTCAATATTAATGATATAAACATCCTTATTTCGGCTTCCTATGAAAATCACTTCTTTCGACGTAGCATCCTTAATTAGGCATTTGGAAGAATCGAATTTTATATTATAACCTTTACCACACAATTGACTAATACTTAGTAAATTGTACTTGAGGTTATCAACTAACAAAACATTTTCAATAGAGAGGGATTACCGATGTTGCCGATTCCAATTATCTTCCCCTTTGCATTATCTCCAAAATTTAAATGACCACCATACTTTATTTTTAAATTTGAAAGTAATGATCAATCTCCGGTCATATGTTTTGAACATCCACTATCCAAAAGCCATTTGCTTTTGATTTTGCTTGGTACCTACAAAAACAATTTAATTTTTGATTTTTGGTACCCATACAAACTTGGGTCCTTGGTAGTTAGTTTTTGATGATTCCTTGATCCACTTGTTTTTGTTTTCAAAGTATAGTTTCTTTTTAGCTAAGCAATTAAAAGAAAGATGTCCAACTCTATTACAAAAGGTACAAGTGGTGTTTGAAGCTTTAACAAACATATTTTTAAGAGATTTTTGTTTTAAAGAGGGTTTGAATCCGTTTCCCCCTTTGTCAAATACACATTTTTGATTTCCGAGCATTAAGTCAAAATTTTTCTTTCTCTCGGTGAATTTATAAATTATTTTTTGTCAAATCCTCAACTTTTTCTTTTCGAGAAATATTTTCCTTAGTCAACAATAAATAATCAAGATTTTCTTTTGATTTTTCCAAGCTTTTCAAAACCTTCTAACAATTCATCATAAGAAAATTCTTTTGTACTTACCTCATTTTCGACGGCCATGAAGCACATGTTAGCGATTTCATTTTGATCATCACTTTTATTTTGATCTTCATTGTCACTATCATCCCATGTAGTTTGAAATGTCTTTTTCTTGAAGCTTTTCCTTTCGTTTGGGCACTCGGTTCATTTGTGTCCAGGTTTCACATTCATAGCAAATGATTTTCTTGTTCTTCTCTTCTCCTTTGTCATCTTTTCTTTGAAACTTCTTGTTGTTTCGATAGCTTCTCCATTTCTTGACAAGAAGTACTAGATCATCGAGCTCTTCATAGCTCATGTTGCTTGTTGATGGTTCTTCATCAATTGTCAATTTTAGAGCTATTTGTCTCTTGGGAGCTTCTTTTGATTCGTCTTTGCTTTTCCTTGTCTTTTCTTTAATTTCGGCATTGTTGAGCTCATAGCTCATCAAAGTTCCATACAATTCTTATATAGGATATAAATTCATATCCTTTGTGTTTTCTATGAGCATCCGTATGGGAGTCTATTTTTTCGAAAGTGACCTAAGCATTTTTCTCACAAATTCACCTTTAGAATATTTTCGATCAAAGCCTTTTAGGCCATTCACAATGTCGGTAAAACGAGTAATCATATCAACAATAGGCTCATTTTGTTTCATGAAGAGTTTTCAAATTCTTTAACCAACATACTTATTTTTTTTCCTTAATGATATGATCTGAGATGCGCCAACAATTATCAAGAATTCGAAGCATGTTGGAGAGAGATTTGAGCCAAGTCTGAGACTTCGAACATGTAAATGTATAGCTTTTATCATCTCTTTGAAGTCTCAGACTTGGCTCAAATCTCTCTCCAACATACTTCGGATTCTTGATAATTGTTGGTGCATCCCGGATCATATCATACTCTCCCTTTTCAAGAGGATTCGTCCTCAAATCCATACCTTCAAAGCCCAGATTATAACCTTTGCCACCAATCAATGCAAGAACATGAAATGGTCCATCACCTCTAGGATACAATTTGGACCTCTTTTGAATTCGGAGCCGCCTCTTCTGTATGAACACCCAAAAACAAGCACATAAATCAAAGTGTGCTTGTTCCAACGGCTTTCTTTTGCAAGTTTGAATTGCTCGAAAGAGAATATCTATTGGCATGTCATAGTGCTTCCTCCATGTCTTATTCATCCTAGGTACTTGTGGTAATGATACTTCAAATAGAATCATGCATCCCAACATATCTCTATGGTAGCGCAATCCACTTCATATAAATTCTTTCCATGAATCACAAAATCCACCTCCGGTAGTAAAGAGATTTCCAAGCTAATGTAGGGTTGGTTAATTTCATCCACAAGTCGATGCTCAATGCTTGGATTAGGTGGTATTCCAACAGGCTCGCCTTCATGGATGTCAATATGTTCAGAAACCTGCAAGACACAAGTAGCAAAACTAGGGAGGGAATTGTTAGTTCTCACTGAAGCTCTCTCACCCCACTCTCATTTTTAAGCACGCTCACTTCTGACTTCTCTTTTCCCTCTGAAGACTCACTTTATTTTCCCTCTTGTGGCTCCTCTTCATCTTTTGCCACCTCTCCACTCCCATTTTTACTCTCTATTCCCTTTTCACTCTTTTTTCAACACACATAGCCACCTCACTATTTTCTCTCAAGCTCACCACTTTATCATTTTCGCTCTTAATCACATTTTCTTTCAATCCCTTCTTTCTCTCACTTCTCACTTTGAGTTGATCTTCATACGCCTGTTGTGGTGTCAAACCAACCAGAGTGATTTTCTCCCCGCCCTAAAGAAACCTATACCATTTTCTCCTCACAACATACACAGCCTTCCACTCATGCCTCCAAGGCTTCCCAAACAATATATGAAAGGATTTCAAGGGCACTACATCACACCAAATCTCTTCAATATACATCCCAACGGTGAAATTGACTAGAACCTATTTGGTCACATCTACCTTCCACACTCCTTCAACCAAGTCATCTTATAAGGTCTAGGGTGTTGTCGTAAAGGTAACCTCAATTTCTCCACCATTGTGATACTAGCCAAATTGGATATGTGCTCCTTATCAATTGCAAGACTACATACATTGCTACCCACATAACACCGAGTTTGAAAAATATTTCCCAAATCATAATTCATTCTCTTATGCAGGTGTAATCATGAAGACTCAAGAAAATAAGGAAATTGGATAATTGGATGAGGGAGTAATTTAATCCAAGAAAGTGGTTCTTGAATTTGGATTGGAAAGAAAGAAAAAGATTTTATTTGGAGTGGAATTGATATTCGGATATTGAACAATTGCCAAGAAATAAAAAGAAAAGTTTTTTTTTACTATATGGATGAACAGTATTTTTTTTTTATTTTATAAACTCAAAAATTGACTACGAGATCAACGACACAAGTGAAAGTTGATTTGGATGCTAGATTAGCCCAAAAACAACTTTTGACTCTTTTTTCGAAATTTTCTGGATCTAAGACTCAAAATTATTAATGGACCCAAGAACACAAAGGACAAAATACTCAAAACAATAAAAGATAGAACCTGAATATGGAGCCCAAGCTCTGATACCAAGTGATGAGAACCCGGCCAAGAATATATCTTGGGAACCCACGAACAATTTGAAATCAATCCAAGAAAGTCCAAATCTAGGTTGTAGACGATAGAATCTTGACCTGAGCCTCACGATTCAAGAACCTAAGGTATATTAAACCTTAGACCCATTGATATGCGGAAACAAGAACCTCGATTTGCTAACGCCACAAAGGGTGCCTAATCCTTTAATAAGTTCTAGGGTTAAACGCCACAAATATTCAAACATATTTGATAAGTTCGGGATTGTTCTTGAAGAACAAGAAGAGAGAAAATCTCAATATTTCATTATGTCAAAAGTTAAGTTATAATGAAAGGGAAATCCTATTTATACTAAACCTAGAAAATAAGGTAAAAAAACGTGAATAATCGCATAGACATAATAACCTTGCGGCCGCGAATGCATATACCGAAACTCAAGCGAGTTTTTTTTGGTTGTTCTATGCGGCCGTGACCAAATATACCATGCGGCCGCAAGGAACAAAAATTGGGCGACATTTTCCTTTTTCGCGAATTTCCTTATTTTGTTAGAATTTTAGAGGGCATTAGTTTATACATGGATAATAAGACACGAAGGGAAAGATAAAGTAAACTCGCCGGGAACGGCCAGAATGGAGAGACAGATGGAACCAGAATGAGAGAGAAGATATTCATGGCTGGAAAACTAGAATGCGCAAATTTTTGGTGGATCGAAAAAAAAATGATCAATAAAAAATAGCCGACTAAGTATTTTTAGTTGTCAACAGATAAGCATTTTCAGCAATGTTTTTGGTTGGTTGGGAAAATCAGTATAACAAGTCTATATAATAATAGAATGTTTGGGATAAAATAGAATTTTAAAATTTACCAAAATTGAGAACTGTTCAAAATTCGGATAAAATTGTCACTCGAGCGGCCTCCTTGTGGATAGCGAGCACTGAAACTCCTGATCTGAGTGCTCGAGGGGGACCAAGACACATACACTACAAAAAAACTCGGCATCATATACTGAAATTTCCATCGCTTAAGCCTTGATTTCTCTAGTTTTATCAACGGAATACTTACGTCTGTAAATCCATCGGTAATACCCATTTTGACAATCGGTAAATTAGCTATTCTATCGCAAATTACCGACAAATATTTCTATAGCTAATTAGCAACAACGTTAGTGACAATTATTTCCTTGCAATTACCTATGAAATATTTGCGTCGATGATTTGCAACGAAGTTCCGTCTCTATTTCCGTCGCTAATTTGAAGAAAAGTTAATATATATAATTTTTGTTTTAAATATTCTTTTCTTGGGAAGTTAATACATTAAAGCTTACAAACACTCAAAATTAATTAAATTTCAAGAGAAACAAGATCATAGATGGACATGTCGATACAGACCCATTTACGTTCCACACAAATCATCACCGCCATAACCTCAATTGTGAAATTTTCTTCTTCCCAGTGTTTCAAGTGCTTGAGTTGTATTATAATCATCCATAGTTGTTTTAGCTTTCTTATCCAGTTGAACCCATATCCAGTTGAACCCAGAATCAGGTAAAATGACAAGTGGAATACCATCGACCCATTTAATCTACATATCTAATTAAAACCATAATCTCATTAAAGCGTTCATATTCATTTATCTCTCCCTCTTGAACATGTCATGTTGAATACTACACATTAAAGAGCAGAAATATTCATAAGATGTTCTCCATAATATACTTGATATCAATATTCATAACATCAGCATAAATTCTTGGAGATGGAACCGCATAATTGGGTGATAAAACCTGTTAAAGAAGATATGAGTTTCATTTTCCTCTATTACAAGAAGGTCATAAATTTTGCCTAGAAAATGAGAGTGCATATTTCACAGATTATACCACCCTTTTTGTTGCACCTATTAGGCACATTATTGTCAAAATACCTCTCGAGCTATGATGTTAAATCATTGTTTATTAAGTCAACATCGACCAATGACTAAAGTGAAATATCGACATTACAAATGTAACGACCTAAACCTACAACCTATTTGGTTCATTTGAAGTAGCCTAACTTAATTAGAGCTACTCATGATCCGACCCATTATTCCTTGGATAGGTTTTAGTATTTGGCCTACCTATCAGTTACCTATTATGTTTTGGAGCTTAATCACTATACACTTCTAGGTCCCGTTGCTTTGTGGTTTGAACGTTATTTGCTTAGCCCCATTTCTTCGAGAGAAAATGACTGCTCCATTTTGACTTTTTACTCGTTTCTTTGCTGTCTCTCTCTCAGCCTTTGTGGCTGTTGTGTGGCTACAATAACCATCCATCTCTTCTTCTTTTGTAGGCAATACTAAGCAACCAGATTTGGGTATATTTTAAGATTTTTGGGTTTGTAACTTTGTGGTGTTGTTTTTGGTATGTATGTGATATACTGAGCCTGAAATTCTTCGGTGGCCATGGTGTGTGTGAACTCCATAGATGAATCGATCAAAATCGGTAAAAAGACATATCGAAAATCTGTCCGATTTTCTTCTATTAAACCCGAACCTGTAATTCCATTTTTCCGTAAAACCAGTTGCTGGTTGAAGAATCTAATACCACATACAAGTTCTGCAGGCTGAGGCGCAATCGGGTGGCGATCGTCAACGATGATGCATGGAGATTTTGATGAGGCGCGTGGACACACATCCGGGATCTATTTGGGAAGTTTTCTTTAGACAATTAATTTAACGAGATTTCTAACGTTTTTATGTTTTATGTTTTAGGTTATATGGTGAAATCTGGACGATTTTGCCCCTACGTATTTATGATTCAATTTTACGTTCAATTGGTTGCTATGGTTGTAGTGATGGCCCCAAAGTAGTAAATTAGCATCTCTCGTTATTTACGGATTCAGATAGGTCCACTCTGATAAATTGGCTTATCCCATTTAATGTTCAGCACTAACGCATCGTGTGGGATGACAATAGAATTGGGATTAGCGTGTGGGATAACTATTGCCTATGCTAGAAATTTGAACTACTTGCCTTTAGTTGCTACTTGACCAAATTGTTTATTTGATAAACTTTAGCATATTATCCCTGTGATATATTGTGCGTGAAACTATTTGGTTGGCATATCTCTTGTTGCACCATTAAGTTACTAGAATACCTAAAGCTTACCCATTTGAACATTCCCTAGATCTAAGATCGAAAATCATATGAAACCATGTGAATCTAGGTATATATTGTGTGGCTTAATTGTGATTTTGTTGAAAAATGACAACTCACAATTTTGATTTGGGAACTTTTAATGAAAAATGTGATTTTTCAATCTCAAAACAAAAAAATGAGAGGTATTTTGGTTCAACAAAAGGTTTCAAAAGCTATTGATGGCAATTTTCCTACTGATTTTTCAAAAGAACAAAAAGAAGAAGTTGATGAGCTTGCTTTTACTTCAATTATTTTACACTTNACGGTAAATTTCCTGAAAAACTTACAGAAGCACAAATAGAAGAATATGATGAACTTGCTTACACTTCAATTATTTTACACTTGTCTGACGCCATTTTGAAAAAGGTAGGAAATGGTCTGGTAAACTAAGTGATTTTTCTTTTTGGTTGTGTTGCATTCTCTCAGGGAAAGCTTGAACCCAAAGTTAGAAAATACGTTTTTCTTGGTTACCCTGAGGGTGTTAAGAGTTACAAGTTATGGGATAGGAGCTAAAAGGGGGTTAAGATCATTGTGAGTAGAGATGTTCAACAACCTGATATGGAAAATAGAGAGGAAGTAGTAATAGAAGACCATCCTGAAGAAGAGAATTCTCTAGCATATTATAATTTTGCTAGGGATAGAGAGAAAAGATAGTCTAGAGCACTTCTAAGATTTGGATATGAGTCTGAGTTAGCTTTTGTTCATGTGAGCTATGAGGAGTAAGCTGATAGAGAGCTAAAAACCTTTTAGGAGGCAATGAAAAGTAAACAATCTGAAGAGCGATTTAAGGTAATAAAAGATGAGATGAGTTCTTTTGAAAAGAATCAAACTTGAGAGCTAGTACCTAGACCTAAGAATAAATCTACAGTTGATTGTAAGTGAGTATTTAAGGTTAAGGAGGGTACTAGCACATCTAAACCCTTAAGATTTAAGGCTAGGTTAGTGATGCGAACCCGGGTATGGGATCATCGTGGAAATTACGGAATTAATTGAAAAAGTCGGGAAAGCCCAAATTCAAGTTATAAACGATAGAATCCTGACCCGAGGCACACGAACCAAGAACCTAAGGTATATTAAACCCTAGACCCGTTGATGTGCGGAAACAAGAACCATGATTTTGAGAACGCCACAAATGGTGCCTAATCCTTTGATAAGTTCTAAGGATTGAATGCCACAAATATAAGAATATATTTGATAAGTTCGGTAGTTCATTCAAGACCCAAGTGAGAGAAAAATCTCGTTAATTCATTATCAAAAGTCTTGATTTTTACAATGAAATAAATCTC
>CAIGRF010140887.1:0-19907 GCA_903798235.1 Fraxinus ornus
TATATATATATATATATATATATATATGGTCAGTGGCAGATCCAGAATCTTGAGTGAGCAAGGCCGTTGACTGTCAACGACCACAATAATAACTAACTAGTATCATGAATTGAAATTTATTATATCGTAGTTCGAGTTGTAAGTGTGAATGTAAGTTATCTACCCTTCTAATAATATATATTGTGAGTAAGAATTTTAAGTTTGAAAAATGGGTCCACTTACTTACTTTCAAGGTTCAATTTGCTAATGATATCAATCTAGCAAAAAAACATATTTTTAAACATGGCAAAGATTTTGTCGTTACATGTGTAAAGAAAAATTGGTGTCAATGCTTATCCCTTATGATAAATTTCTTTGCCAGTTAAATAGTCTCTAATAACAAAATTAAAACAAATACATTTTTGAGTTGCATTAAATGTCACTGCCAATTTAATTTTCTTATTCGTTATTTTTTCACTCTACAAAATATAGTTATCATATCTGATTCAATCGTTTAACCCTGAACAAATTATCGGGTCATTGAATCAATGGTTCAAACGATGGATATGTGGTTTAACCACTGGGTCATTGTAAGGTCAAAAGTTAGTTAAAAGATTAAAAGAAAATATATCTATTACTTAATAAAAACTAACATATATATTTTTGTTACATATGGTATCAATATCCACCAAATGCCACAGTGGTAAAGCTTTTTATTATCTCAAAAGAAGTCATAGGTTTGAATCTTCCTATTGCATCAGTTTCAATGTCACTGCTTCAAAATGGTGAAACACATTAAACTAAAATAATTTGCATAAACGATTGCAATCGTTGAGAGTTGTACTTAAGATCTCCCATTTCATTAATGGGAAATCTAACCAAGCTACAAGAGCTTCTTGAAAACAAAATGAAATTATATATATTAATAATTCAATGCTGGCAGATCCAGCACTGCGGCCGTTGGTGCTCGTCGAGTGCTGGATCCGTCGCTATGTATGGTGAAAGTAGCTAGGCTGGTTTCCAAAGGAATACATCTTCTAGCTACTACATTTGAGGATAATGTCATTTGGGTACACTTTTTTCTACAAAAAAATGTAACGTAAAAATCTTGTAACAAGTTTTTGTTGGGAAAGAGAAGTCATGTATACCTATGCATAAACTCCAATATTGCATTGCATATTTATATTCGTAAGGCTCTATATTTCTTTTTTAAGTTGTTATATTAACGAGTTGACTTGTATTATGGATATCTTTTTCTGTGCAAATTCAATTAATATACAATTTCCAAAAGAAACAACAAAAAAATATGGTAGTCAAATCAATTAACATACCAATATAGTAGTCTAGTTAAATTGATATACTATTACCTAATTAATTTCTATATTGTTACCATAAAAGGATATATAGAAATTGTTGGGAATTTACTTAATCTTGCACGGTGGAAGATAAAAATAATTTCAATTCCTACTAAAGATCTGTTTTGTGTTTAGATAGAAATTGTTATAAAAATTATACCTTTGTTCAATTCTGCGAACTCCTTTATCTTGAACATGAATAATCACAATTTGTATACACAACTGTCAAATTACACAGCTTCCAATGGAAATCACACAAGGTACAAGAATGACAGAATTAGGATTTTTTACTTGTGTAGCAAGAATAATAATTATGTTGTGATTTCACAAACCATAGCAACCTATCAATAATAGTTCAAGAAGGCTTGACATGTGTCTTAAACTTAACTTGGTCCAATATTTAATTAATCTAATTAATTAAACTTGGGCCATAAATTAATTAACCCAATTAATTAACTTAGCCCATTTATAAGCAACATAATTAATTAACTGTACATAAATCAAACCATTGTCAATAATTAATTAGTATTATCATTTTTCAAGTTCTCCTTTTTTTTGTGACCTATTAGGTTCCAATTCACGATGATGTCTGATGACGTGAATTATTATTTTCATCTAATCAAAATAAGATATATTAAATTAAAACACCCATTTAATTTGTGATTAATTCACATATTGCTATTGAATCAACAACTGTTTCCTGCTTGGAACATTTTCAGCACATTGTTTGAGAGTAAACCAATATTCCAATTGAGATTTGCTATCATTCTAGTCTGACTAGACGTTCGTATCAGTGTATTCATGAACTCTCAGTTTTATCTTCCAAAGAAAAAAATTCTCAAGATTTTTATCTATGTAGATTGGGATGATTCAAGCAATCTTCTAAACCTATCTTTATAGATCAATTTGTTTCTCCCATATTTTTCATAGAGAAATTATTTGACAACCATAATTTCAACGATTGAAATATAGGGACATCGTTTTCTATAAATAATATGTCATCTACATGTAATATTAGGAATATGACAATGCTCTCAATGTCTTTTTATAAACACACTATTCGTCTTCGTTTATGATAAAATCAAACCCTTTTGATTTCTTCATCAAAGCAAAAATTCTAGCTCCAAGAGGTTTGCTTCAATCCATATACGGATTGATCAAGCTTGCATACCTTGTAAATATATTTGGATTCAAAATATTAGAGTTGTTTCATGTATACTTCATCTTGCAAGTTCCTGTTAAGGAATGCAATTTGACATCCATTTGCAATAACTCTTAGTCATGGTATGTAGATATTGCAAGCAAAATCAGAATGGACTTTAGCATGGCTACTTGTGAAAAGGTTTCGACAAAGTAAACTTTTTGTCTTTGTTTATACCCTTTTTTCTACTAGCCTTGGTATGTATGGATGTTTTCATCCATGTCGACCTTTTCTTGTGAACCCATTTACATATTATGGGCTTTATGTCATTGGGCTAGTCGATCAAGGTCCAAACCTTGTTCACATACATCGAGTTCATCTCGAATTTCATGACCTCGCCATCACTTTGAATCAACACTTTACTTTGTTTTTGCATAACTAGTGTGTTTCTTGATTAGTAATACTTGATTCGTAATCATCAATTTGTATCTTCTAGGAGGTCGAATGATCCTACAAAATTTACACGTAGCTGACATGTTCTTAAGAGTCTCTACTTTCAGATCAAAAGTATGTTCCTTAGCATGTGTAGGATCGGAATTATGTTCATCTACTTGATCAACTATATACGTTGAATCTTGAACTCCTCCAAGTTCTATTTTGCTCCCACTGTCCTCTCCTAGAATGAACTATGTCTTTAGGAAAACAGTATGCCTTGAGACGAAGATTTCTTTTCAATGAGATTATAGAATTGATATCAAATTGTCTCTTTTGGATACTCCACAAACATACATTTATGTGATTTAACCTCAATCTCATCTTATTCAGTGTGCTTCAAATAAACGCCACAGGCCAAACTTTAATATGAGAGAGTATGGCCTTCTGCCTTCCATAACTTGTACGAAATTTTGTTAGCCGATTTTAGATGGGACACGATTTAGTACGTAGCATACTACAATCATTGCATGACCTCAAAACAATTTTAGGAAGTTTGTATGGCTCATCAATGATCGCATCATAAATAATAATGTGCAATTCCTCCATTCACTATTATGTTGCTATGTATGTGGCATAGTCCACTACGAGAGAATCTCGTTTTCTTTTAGATAATCTAAAGTTCACCTTTAAGAAACTCTCCACCTCGATCAAATCTTAGTGTGGGAATATCTTTATCTAATTGTTTCTCTACTTCTAGATTGAATCCCTTGAACCTTTTAGAAGCTTCCGGCTTAAATTACATCAAGTAAACATGGCCATTTTTTAAATAGTCATCAGTAAAAGTGAGAAATAAGAGAAACCTCATCTAACATTAATTGACATGGGTCTACATACATCACTGTTTATTAGGCACGGTAATGATATGGCTCTTTATCCTTTACAAGTGAAAGGAAATTTGGTCATCTTGTCTAGCATGCATGATTCTCATTTGTCTATTGATTCAAAATCACTTGACCCTATGTAATTTGGAATTGTATTTTTCATTTATGTGACCAAGCCTGTAATACAAGATATAGGTAATATTTAGGTTATCACTTTTATGCCTTTTAATTTCTATACTCATTGTAGAATACTCATAATTTAAAATATAAATGTCATTTTATAAATTATAATAACCATTAAAATCTTACCGAGATAAAAGGAACAACAATTGTCCTTAACATTAAAATAATTCATGTCTAAACATGAAATTTAAATAATGTTCTTGGTAATGGTGTGAATATAATAACATTTCTGTAATTATAATACTAAGCCTAAAGGCAATGGCAAAANAACTTCACCCTTTTTTGCAGTTATCTACTTCTGTTTAGTTTCTGCATATTTATATAAATATGAGATCCATATCTGGTATCTAATACCCAAAAAGTTAGTAAGTATACATATTAAAACTCAATAATAAAGATGCCTGAAGTGGAAGCTTCAAAAAACTTATTTTCGTTCAAGCTCTATGAGGTAAGCCTTGCAGTTCCATTTTCAAGATCTTTCATTCCAAAATTATAACAATGGTGATTAGATCTGGTCTAGTCCTTCTTTGCTTGGGTGTCTCGACTATCTTGGATACTTTTCTAAAGCCACATTTAATCTTCCTCTTAGTACCCTTAGAGGAATCAATGACTTGTCCATTAGGAACTTTGATATTGTGTTTAATAGTCTTAAGTATGTTCAGCAACTCAACGAGTGTGCACTCGAGCTTATTCTTGTTAAATTCATAATAAATTGTGAACTATCTAGCAAAGATTGTAGAACCAAGTCAATACTTAGTTGATGGTTAATAACTGAACCTGATTCGACTTCTTAGTATTGTTAATCATCTTCAATACTTGTGCATTGACTGAAGATCCTTGTGTCATTTTGCACCGATATAGTCGCTAGGAAATTTCATATTTTCCACATGTGATTAATCATTCATCGTATAACTATTTGAGATGACAAATAATTGTGTTAACACTTATACCCTCATGTTATTTTTGTAACTGAGGTGACATAGTTGCAAGCATCATACATGTGCAATAATATCATCATCACTATGTTTATTTTAGCAGTCACATCTTCCTTAATCGAGTTATCAATACGTGTCTTTGGAAAAGGATACTCAAGGATATAACAATTTTTCTCATGCCCGAGAACAATTCTTAGATTACGGTGTCAATCAAGAAAATTTGGTATGGTCGTTGGCATCCAATATGCCTTTCAATTCATATGGTTACTCATAATTTAATAAATGTAAATGATAAAATGTAAAAGGATAATATATAAAATGCATCAATTAGTTTAACATGGTTATTTATTAAATTAATTTTGCTCCTACTCTTTAACTCAAATTTATGACGCTCCCCCCTCCCCCTCCCCCTCACAAAAAATTATGAAATCCACACTTGACTCTCAGCGGGCTGGGATTCCATTTGTTATATTAAGACCTTGATTATACTCAATTGTATCTCCACATATCTCATAGATCATTAAGTTGACAACTATTTATCTTCACAAATCTTATGTGTTAGCTTAACATCCTCTAGAATTTATCTTCTTAAGTGTACTCAACAAAAGATAAATTTTAGAGTGAAACACATCATTCAAAAATATGTTACAACCTTGAGTGTATCAATAAGTTGAGATCGATTGAGGACTCTGATTTTTCACTATAATGACGACTTAATATTTTAGTAATGGATTTATCATGCAAAGGTCTCATCATAATAATTATATATATTTTATTATACATCTAACATACTAATAAACATACATATAATAGTGTAGACAATTATGAATTTTTACTATTTAGTCTCCCCAAGCCGTAAAGAAGACTAGTTGATCAGTTCCTAGGGAACATAACATTGAATCATACAATGTTCTATCTCTATAGTCTCCTCCATTTTTTGTATCTTCAATTAGCCTAACTACAACATGTATCTTATTCTACTTAGCACGCAGGCCCATAATAAAAGTAATGGACTTGCATGTCCAAAATAGATAATAGCTTGTAGGCCATAAAATAACAATAATTAAACTATATATTCAACATATCCACATGGTTGATTCCATAATCATCCACTAACAAAACATTCATCATATAAATACTTTTTTATACATTATATAATATTATATGCAAATATGTTCAAATTTCTAATAATTATGGTCGTCTAAACTAATGTAAACAAACGGATCGAAGAACTAAATAATTAATTTAATTTGCAAATTGACTTAGTTAAAATCAAATTTTAATTAAATTTCGAATTAGATTCAAAATGTAATTCCACAATTATAGGGCGGGACTATTTAATTAAATACCAAATTATAATCCAAATCTAATTCCATAAATTTTTAGGATGGGACAATTTAATTAAAATGAATTTTCCTTAAATATAAATTTGAGTTCAACTCTAATTCCAAGAATATATTAGAATGAAAAATTTAATTAAAATCAAATTCTAATTAAATATCAAATTAGAGTCCAACTCTAATTATAATTGAATTAAAATTTTAATTTAGGATAAATTCCTAAATAAAATAAAATTCAATTTAGGGTCAAAGTTTAATATTTTAGTTAAAATCAAATTTTAACGAAAATATAAAAAATTTATGTTCAAGTCCATAATCATCGACTAGTAGAACTTTCATCATATAAATGCATTCCTATTTATTATCTAATATTATAAGCAAAGATGTTTCAAGTTTCAAGTTTCTAGCAATCAAAGTCATCTAAACTAATTTAGACGAATGGATCAGAACAATTAAATAATTAATTAATTAATTTAATTAGCGGGTATATTTAATTAAAATTAAATTTTAATTTTATATATCAAATTAGAATCTCATTCTAATTCCACTATTATGGGGCAGAACTATTTAATTAAAATCAAATTTTATTTAAATATCAAATTAGAGTCCAACTCTAATTCCAAGGCTTAAGGCGGTTGAATTTAATTAAAATCAAGTTTTAATTGAATACAAAATTTAGAGTCAAACTCTAATTTCGAGAAAATATTTGGGCAAGATAATTTAATTAAAATCAAATTTCAATTAAATGTCAAATTAGAGTCCAACTCTAATTGCAAAAATATGTTAGGGTAAAGAATTTAATTAAAATCAAATTTTAATTAAATAATATATTAGACTCCAACTCTAATTTAATTGAATTAACATTTTAATTTAGGATAAACCTCCTAAATAAAATAAAATTCAATTTAGGGTCAAAATTTAATATTTAAGTTAAAATCTAATTTTAACGAATATATAAAAAATCTTCAATTTTAAATAAAATTTTAATTTGTGTCAAATTTTAAAAGTTTGGTCAAAATTGGAAATATAGGTCGAATCCTTTTGAAATTCAAATTTAAATTCCTTTTAAAAATTGCATTCAAAATCCTTTTAAAAATTGCAATCCGACCCAATTTAAATTATAAATAGAACCTTTTAATTTCTCAAATTGCAAAGCACATACTTTACCTTCAAAAATTCCAAACTGAGCCCTTACTTCATATTGCAAGCAAGGGCTTCCAATTTCTTAAATTGCAAAGAGGCCCAACCTCCATTCATCCCAAAATAGAAACCCAAAATTTTTGTCATCCTTTTTCTTTTTCTAGAGGCACCGCACCTCCCCTGAAACTGGCAACAGGACGCGACGGTACTATGTGAATTAGTAGTGACGTTCGCTGCTTCTATTGACTACGACGTCGAATGTTGTTTTTTTTTCTAAAAGTGAGAACAAATGTCGTTGCAGCGCGCGGCCCATCGCCTCTAATTTTTGAAGTGGTTGTTGTGCCCACCCTTCTCAAGATTCGTTTTTTGACCAAAACTTAATTTAATTTTTCAAATCAAATTTGGAACATGGAAATTAATTTTCTAAATTGCTAGATTCAATATATAAAATAAACTATCAACCTTTGATTGTTCTAAAATGCAGAATATTCTAGAACAAACACAAAGTACACATCGAAACTGGGCATTTACTTAATCATGCAAGGTGGAAAATAAAAATAATTTCAATTCCCAATCTTGAACACGAATAATCACGATATGTAATCCAAAGTTGTTCAATTCTCCAGCTTTCAATGAAAATCTACACAGAAAATAAGAATGAGAGAATTAAGGTTTCTCTTTACTTGTGTTAGAAAGATAATAATAATTGTATTGTGATTTTTCAAACCCTAGCAACTATTAATAGTAGTTCAAGTGGGCTTGACATGTCTCTTAAATCGAACACAATCTAATATTTAATAAATCTAATTGACTAAACTTGGTCTATAAATTGATTAATCTAGTTAATCAACTTAGTCAATTAATAAGCAATCCAATTAATTAATTATACAAATGTCCAACACTTTTCAACAATTAATTAGTAATTACATCATTCTAGATCTCCTTCTGTTTGTGCCCTATTAGATTCTCGTTCACGATATCTAACGACTTGAATTATTATTTTTTATCAAAATAAAATAAGATATATTAAAACAACCTTTTAATTTATCATTAATTCACCTAAATTAATTGATTCACGTTCGTTGATCCAAACTAATATCTAGTAATATGTCAGGGCAACAGATGTGATAGAAAAATGTCATGTGGTATGCAAAAAATCAAATTTGTTCATTTACCATAAAATTATAATCCATTCGTCAATATGATTAGATCAACGAAATATGAAGTGTACAATCTTAATTATCGGTCATATCTTTCATCACACTATTAAGTCAATGCAAATCGAAAACTCTTTTGGACTTCGGTGTATACCTTGAACAAGGATTTCATTACCAACTTAGCTGAATGAAATGTAGTTCATAATTTATTACTATTTAAGAGTGATGAATCATTTATTGATCACTCACAACTGTCATATAATCCTTGATATACCTTAACGATATCGTATTAGTGACTCTTGACGGAGCAACATCCAATATAACCAAAGCATGATTGTCTCCATATAAGACAATATGACGACCTCAAGTTAAATGACCAATTCCATACCGAACATTAGAGATTAAAAACTGGCACTCAAATAGTTATTCATGTAAAATATGTCCGTCGGGTCTCCAATATTTTGTTCTTTAACAAAATATTCACATGTTTATTTAAGTGTCACCACACTTAATTTGTGAGATCAGCTACTTACTCACAAGTAATAAATGACTCACGTGTTGATCTATCCCTAATAACGATATCCATATCTTGTTTATTACTTACGACTAGGATGATTTAAGATTTAGTCATATGTCATTTGTTGTATATTACAATCACAACTGTTGTAATTAACAAATTACTAAGACTTGAATCCACGGAGTCTATTATATAATTTATTATAATAGTAATTCAAATAAATAATAGATCTTGGCATAAATAAAATGCAACAATTATATTAAAAGTGTTTATATCCAAAATCGATTGGACATAGGGCGTAACATTTATAGAAACATTCATTTATTTTCTTATCAGAAGTTGCCATGCCGGTAGAATTTTATATGACATTCCATTCTCCAAAAAATTAGTTTCAAGTCTCTTGACTATTGTTTCCAAGTCTAGTAAATGTATTCCTGCAGTTGAATCATCTCTATGGTGAAGATGGTTAGGCTGGTTCAGAAGGAAGATATCCTTTACCTACTACATTTGAGGATAATGCCAGGTGGTGTACACTTTTTCTACAGAAAATGGAACGAAATTTTTTTGATTATGTGAAAATCTTGTCACAAGTTTGTGTTAGGGAAGAGAAGTTATGAATACCTGTGTAAATTCCAATATTGTGTAGCGTATTTATATACGTGGAGTTGTATATTTTCAAGTCTCTTGACTATTCTTTTCTAGTCATTGGTGAAATGTTTTCTTTATAAAGTTGTAGGTATGAGGGATCGAGAGGTGCATCATGACATACTAATTATATTAGCAACTGATCTGTACCATCTTTGTTATATGCTTCCAACCATTTGTTTTAATAAATGAAAATATGAGTCATAATAGTGTGACAAGCCGAACCAAAGGAAAAACAATCGAAAGCTAATAAAACCTAGAGTTGGGCATCTAGACATATCCAAAGATATCAAACTAGAACAATAAATAGGGATATAATTCCACCACGTATAAGTTGTCAGTTGACAGTGTGCTTAGATAGTGAGTTAATAACCTAGTGAACAAAACTTTGAAGAGCATTCTAAAAATAAAGCTCCATGATATAAAAGGATTGTAGGCTGACGAACTGCCAAAGTTTTTATGGTCATATTGCTGTACCACATGATAGTATAGGGAAAACTTCTATTTTCATTAAACTATGGAGTCGAAACCATGGTATATGTGGAAGTAGGTCTAGGTTCGCCAAGAAAGTTGAACTCAATGAGAAAAAAGAGAGGTTAAAATGAATGCGTATCTGGATTTCTAGGAGGAAGAGTGAGAGGCTACTAAAATGAAACTCAAAATAAATTAAAAGAAAACGGCAAGATATTTTAATTCCAAAGTTTGTTGAAAAATCTTCAAAGTAAGTGACCTAGTTTTAAATTTATTTTTTTATTGCAAACAAAGAGGTCAGGTCAGACTCTTTGGGTCTAAACTGGCAAGTGCCATACACTATGGTTAAAGTGATAAGGTCAGAAACGTACAGACTTATGGACAAAAAGGTGAGCTTCTCAAGTACCCTTGGAATGGCAAATATCTTAAAAAGTATTATCAGTGAGTTATTTCCACATGCAAATTGTAATTGCTTAAATGAAAGATGGTAAGTTAACACACGACCAGATATTAGGAACAATATGCATTACTTTGAAAACATATTGATAATCGTGTGCATAAATACATTAATTTGCAAATAAATTCGGAATAGGAATATGAACAGGTATGATAGCCCAAGGATAATCAAGATGAGGTGAATTGATTTTTAAAACTTTCTCGAAGAATTAATCTAAATTCAAGCAAGTAAATATTAAATAGTTTAATTCAAACAATAAGCGCAAATATAAAGCGAAGAGTAAAAGGAGAGAAGATGCAAACGATATAATTGTGGAGGTTCGATCAAAAGTAATAATCTACGTCCTCCATTACCAATCTATGTCCTCCACTACCAAGCTCTTTAGCACGATGAAGGCCTTTTCACTATTTTTATTGACTTATGGTGCAATCAAATCCTTCACAACGCTTCCGGTGACTTACAAACGAGGAGCACTGATCCTTATATAATGTTGAGTTTTACGGGACTTCAACACCACCCACAAATTTAAAGGAAGTTGATTTCATAATATGAAAATTCTCTCTTAATAAACGATATGATCAAATTAAGTACCAAGAGAGAAATAGGCTAACACTTTAATAAATTGCAATGAATGAAGCTAAAGTGTTAGATGAGAAAAACTTTGATGAGTAGAAAGATTTTCAAATGTTAATTCAATTAAAAGTGTTTCATAATAAATGATTTGACAAAGATAAATAAGATGTAAGATCAATAAAATTTTGTTCAAGAATATGTCACCTAAATGCTCTCAAAAGTGTTATATTGAATGCAAAGTGAAATGATATTTATAGTAATCAAAACACCAAAACTTTTTACCAATCGGGCGTCCGCAGCATGCTGAACCGGACAACTAAACTAGACATTGTGCAATCATTGGACGGAAACGTTCGCTAGGCCAATTGGACTTCCATTTCGGCAGTGTTTTCCTTGATTTTTCTTTCTTGATTGTTTTGAAAAAATGTAGTCTTTTGAAGGGAGTTTTCACTTAATTTTTCAAGGTAAGTGACACTTATGAAAAGTTTAAATATCAAGTTGAAATTCTTACCTTTTGAAAAAGAGTTTCTATACAAGTGTTTTTATGAAGTAATTTTTCTCGGCCATAAAAATTCACCTTTTGAGCTTTTAATGATTCAATGCTAAAGATTAAAGTATTTTACCTTTACATATGAATTCTAAACATCTAAGTCTAATATCTTCGATCGATTTGACATGAATGCTCAAATTCCATCTCGATTTTCACTGATTGTCAATTGCAAGTCTTTTGATAGCGATCTTCTCCAATTGATCAACTTTACAACAATAGCTATGAAAACTGGAATTCATTTGTCAGAGATAAGAATAATTTGTTTGTTATAATCAAAACATCAAGTCAACCATAGGTCAACAAGGTGGTGCAAAACCCGTAAGCATATGGAATTACTAACAAGTAATAATTTAGTAAGTTAAGAGTATCATCCCACAAGTAATAAATCTTAAACCAAATTGTATTAGCTTGTAATTAAATTCAAATGTATGTAAATAAAATAGAGGCTTTTTATTTCTTTTGAATTATTATACAAATTATCTAAATGCGTTGTTTTATATGAATTATGGAATGAATGTGTTGGACTTATGAATCTACTTATTTTTTTTTTTTTTTTTTCAATTCTCGACTTATGTAAGTTAGTGATATTTATGCATTCATGACAACCGATAATCTATTGATATCTAACTATCACTTCCGATGTAAGTTAAATCTATTCTAAGCACAACTAGGTCATATTCGAATTTCAAACTCATACATAAAGCAATGCATTCACACACACGATTATCAATATAATTGCACACACCATATGTAACGCCACAAAACCTATGCCCCGAAGGTTATTCAAATTCCTTTATCCGTAGGAAAGGTTGATTGACACATAGCATAATACTAATTTAAAGAAATATGGGAAATAAAATAAACTATTTATTATCTCATAAATTGTCAATTAATCCAATAAAATACTATAATATAAATTCAGTACTTATTTCCAAGAATTCAACATCGATATTGAGAATTAAATAAATAAATAAAATTCTTATTTCAACATGTTCCTCACTCGTGATAGGTGCCTAATAACTCTCATTCTCGTTCTTTTTTGTGCTAATCTTTGACAGCTGAACTCTACTCCTTATTGTGATGGCTTGAACTTATTTCTCTTTTGGTTGCCTTCGCATCCTTTTATGAAATAGAATAGGCAGCTCATAAGCTCGAACAGGGATAGCATGCTTGAATGACGATGTCTCAACTCTTGCATAATTCACAGCTTCCACCGCTAATACATGTTCACATAGATTCTTTTCTATGTTGCTAGGCAGGATACTCGTGTTCTGTTGGACAAAGTAGCTTCTATTTGCCTCACGGATGTTCCAGATTTTCGATAGAGGCCAGTTGATTTTGGAATGCAATTTATATGATGTATTTGAAAAGTAGATCCTCCAAAGATGATTTCTTCTCTTGTTGTTGCTGAAATCCTGGGGGGTTCCATTAACTTGATTTCCTAGACCTATATTATTTGCCCATGAGAAGTTGGGATGATCTCTCCAACCTGGATTATGTGTGTTGGAGTATGGGTTGTTTTACTAACTCTATCAATTTTGTGTGTAGCTAGCCTTTGCAGATTGAACTGTATGAGTGAAAGTTAAGGGACAACTTGCAGTGCTATGATCTATCCCGCAACCTATACAACTTGGTGTCGCTAGTGTACCATGTTCACAGACTGAGTTAAGTTGTCTAGCTTCTTAGGTACCACTCCATCTGTGCTGCTAATGTTGTCACTGTATTATTATAATGAACCAGCTGATTTCATATAAAACTCCATGTTGATCGGCCACATAGACTGATTCTCTACTATCTTGTTATACAGCTCATGAGCCTCATCAATATCTATCTTCATTACTGATGCACTCGCTGAAGCATATGTTATATTTCTATATTTTTGGTGTAATCCTAGTGGTGGCAACGCGCCGAGCCGAGCCGAGCCCGAGCCGGAAAAAAAAAGCTCAAGCCGAGCCCGAGCTTTCTCGGCCCGAGCTTTCTGCCCGAGCCTTAGCGGGCCGAGCCGAGCCCGAACCGAGCCGGCTCGCGTTTTATTTTATTTTTATGTCAAATCTACATTTTTTACTTAAAAAACTTAAAATTTTTACCATTTTTACATGTTATAAATTAAATAAAAAAAGCTCGGGGTCTAGCTTGAGCTTTTTGTGCCGAACTTTTTTGGGCCCGAGCCGAGCCCAACAAAAAAAAATGAGGCTCGGCCCGAGCCTTGGCTAGTTGTAACCGAGCCCGAGCCGGGCCCGGCTCGAGCTTTTTCCGAGCCGAGCCCGAGTCATCCGAGCTGACGAGCTTTTTTGCCACCCCTATGTAATCCATAATATAAGGTGTATACCTGAGCTTGTTTGGAAATGTCTAGATTTGGACACATCATAAACTAGTCCTTAAACCTCTCCTATACCTCTGAATAGTTTTTGAGGTCCTTCTGTTTGAAAGTGTGGACGTCATTATGAATTTGATGAACTCAAGATGGTAGGAAAAACTTCATAGCAAATTTCTATATCATAACATTCCACGATATGATACTCCCAATGAGTAAAGAGTAGAGACATTATCTTGTGCCATCCTTCAAGGTGTGTGGGAATAATTGCATTAAAAAGCCATCTTCTAACATTCCCTCGTGGCTAATAATTTCACATAACATCAGAAAAGCTAGTACATGCGCGTGTGGATTCTCCGTAGATTTTCTTAAGAACCTGATGTCTTGATAATTCTGGAAAAGGTTGATGACATCCAGTCAAAAGTGAACGTTAACCTATCTAAAAGAAGGGTAGATGATAGCAGGTTGCATAGGTAGAGACGTTAAAGTCACATAATACCCGACAAATATTGGGCCTTCGTTGATGATGGCCCTCTGCTGAACTGGCTGTGGTACTTGAATTGCATCTTAAACCTAATTCTGATTTTGATTATTAGCCATTTTCCTTACCTCTCTATATTCTCTTCTATGGTGCTTGAATGTTCTCTTGATCTTGAAATCTATTGAAATGATCTTGGTCTAGTTAGAATCTTGCACATGCTGTTGAAAACCTGAAAGAAGCAACCACAAGAAAATGAGGTAGAATGATGAATAGCCTAAAAAAAAAAATCTAATCTAATATGAACTAATAGACTGTAATTAAACAAATCATTCTCTAAAAACAGTGCCAAAAACTTGTTCTGACAAAACCCGCAAACTTACGGGATTGTTGACAAGTTATTATGTGATGAGTTGAGTTATCATTCCATGAGAAATAATTGTTAATTATAGAGTACCAGTTTTTATCAAATTCATTCTACGTGACACAAAAGAGTTAGTTTTTTGTAATTCTTCTAAACTAAACTAAGAACACTGTAAAAGATTGGTTTGATCAAATAATGAGATGAATTATTGGATTTGAAAATCCACCTATTGATTTATATTTCCAATTCTTGACTTATGTAAGTTAATGTTATTCAAGTGTTCGTGACAATCAATAATTCATTAATATCTAATATTCTATTCTAAGATGTATTAAACCTATCCTTAGCACTATCCCATAATATTCCTAGTCCGAATTCTTATGTAAAACAAGCATTCAGTCTCACGATTATCACACATGATTACACACACCCTAAATATTATTCCTAACACCTAGGGCCCGCGTATCAAATATGCAATGTTCCAATTATAAGCAATCAAATAATACAATATTCATGCATACTTAATCACAAAAACAAGAAATAATTAAAATACAATAAGTCTTGAATTGGAAACATAACTCAAAAGATTTTATCATCCATACAATGCATAAAAGAAGTTTAGCCTAACATAATTGTATCTAAATTACACAAGAAGCTAAGAAAAGATATCACCCAATTCAAAGCATAGACATAGAAACTTGAGAAATCAATTTCTTTTACTTTTCCTTTGATTTGTGCCTTGAATCATCAATTTCGTGTGTTAGTTCTCTCCAAAGCTTTTGTTCGATGTCACTTCAATGATAGAATATGTGATTATATCTCCCTAGTCCATTCTAGACGGCTTTTTGTAGGATAAAAATGTGCAAAATATCGTACCGTAAAGAGTCAACGCAAGAAAAGAGAAAGAAAATATTTCCTAGTCGGAAAGCCATGTATGAACATGATTTAAACTGTGTGTGAGCATTAGGACATTTTTGGCTTCAATTAGCCCAAAGGGATCTCACGTACGCATGGGCTGTAGGCCTATGCATATGCATAGCTTCACCTTTTAGGGTCACCTGTGCAAATTAGTTCCTGAAATTCTTCATGTATACATTTTGGTAATTCTTCATCGTTTTTCGTCCTGTTATCTTTTATTCTCGTCCAATTGCCTATTAGCACTTGGAAATCTTTGTTCTAAGTTCTGATCCAACTTTTGATTATTTGCACTTCAGTCCCTGAAATTTGAATTTCTTGCAATTGAGTCATTTCCAGTATTTTTCTCCAATTTCACCATAATCGTCAGTTTGTACCTAACATGCACAATATAGAACTAAGTCATAATTCATCAAAATAATCAATAAATACTTTTAACTTAAAGACTTACGTAAGTGTACGAAGCTGCTTATCAACAATGCTTCAAGAATATCAATCAATCTCTATCAGGATGTAGATATGCTTTGATACAAATTAACACAAACAAATACTAAATAAAATAATAACACTGGATTATTAACCGTTAAATTTCATTGAAACACCGACTGGATCAAGAATTTGAATAAACTCTTCAATGTTCTGTTAATATTGAAAAACAACCAACTTATAATAAAATCCTAACTCTCTATTTATACACAAAATTCTAATTAGACTTATAAAATAAAATAAAAAGAAACTCTAAAAATTTATCTATTTTAATAAAATTATAATCGAACTAAAATCCCTACGAGACCTGAAATAATAAAAAAAACAGATTAATTAACAACATTACTGGGGAGCATGTTTGAGCCACATTTTTAGGAGAATATAGAATTGGGAATAATATTTTTTGGAGAATGTGTGTCTGAACAATAGAAAGAAATTTAGGTTTACTTATAAAATTGTTTTAAAAGAGAATGTGTGGTTGAAAATGAATTTAAGAAAAAAATTACTTCGAAAAAAATGAAGCTCAAATGTAGGCTAAATTTATCTTGCATCAGAAACCTTCATGGCTTAAGGTTTGTTTACTCCTACAAACTATTTTTCATTGAAGCCTTCAAACACTTATCCCTGATGGTGACAAATATCATTGAGAACAATAATTTATAATTGTGTTCAAACCTTGCATTTTAGCAATTTATTTTGATGATTTTATTTTCGTTCTTCATCAACTTTTGATAAAAAATTTAAAACGATACTTTCAACATGGAGAACGAGACAGTCATGGCTACGATAAAGATGATGAATCAAGACCTTGTAAGACTTGGTAGATTCGACGGGTTGAATTTTACAAGATGGAAGGACAGATTGAAGTTTCTTCTTACAATATTGAAGATCTTCTACATTTTGGATCCAAACTTCGCAATATTCTCAGAACCAACCCCGAATGAAACCGACGGAGAAAGGCGAAACGAAAGAAGAGAGAAGAAGATGAATTGATATGTTAGAGGACACATTCTGAATACTCTCTCCGATGGCCTCTATGATCTCTATAAAAATAATACCTCAGCAAAAGAGGGATGGGAATCGTTGGAAACCAAATACAAGGTTGAGGAGAAAGGTGCCAAAAAATTTATTATTTCTAAGTATTTTGATTTCAAGTTTTTGAATAACTTGCCTTTGTTAAGACAAGTCCATGAATTGCAAGTTATTGTCAATAAAATTAAGGTTGTGAAGATTGATATTCCCTAAACCTTCCAAATTGGTGCAATCATTGCGAAATTACCATCTTCAAAGAAGGGTTATAGGGAAAAAAATCTTCACAATTCCCATGATTATTCTTTGAAAGAGATTCAAAAGAGTCTTCGCATAGAGGAAAAGTTAAGGGTACAAGATGAAAATGAACATTTCATGGGGGCACTTCCAAAGCCCACCGTGGATAAACCAAACAAATAGAGAAGGATTCCAAGAAGAGGAAATCCTCAAACCCCATAAAAGATAACAAGAACAAGAAGAAATTCAAAATTTTTTATTATGTGTGTGGCAAACTCGACCATTATGCTCGAGATTGTAGACATATTATACTATCAACACAAGAAGGCAAAGTAAACTGTGTTCAAAACATCATTGCCACGGTGATAATTGTGAATTAGATCAAAGGAAAAGCTCAAGGATGGTGGTATGATACTTGTGCCACCATACATATGCATTCTGATAGATCCCATTTCAATATCTATCAAGAAGTGGATGACAAACACATTCAAATGGGGACTGGAGTTCAATAAAAGGTTGTTGGCAAAGGAAGCGTGTAGACTTACAATTCACATCCCGCAAGAAGATCACATTAGTAAGTGTATTGCATGTACCAGATATGACTAAAAATCTTATAAGCGGTGATTTGTTGGAAAAAATGGGAATTGAGTCCGCATATAAGTCGAGCAAACTTGTACTTTTTTAGAATTGTGTATTTGTTGAAAAGGCTATTCTAGTGATGGAATGATCAAATTTTGTACTATTGGCAATAATATCAATAAAACTACAAATTTGAATTATGTTGTGGAGTCTATTTCCTTACTGCATGATATATTAGGACATATGGAATATTCTACTTTAAGAAAAATGATTAAAACCAGAATAATTTCATGCGAAAACATAAAATATAGTAAATGTGAATTATATGTTAAGTCTAAAATGATTAAGAAATATTTTCATAATGTTAAAATGACGTCTAACTTGTTAGACTTTAATATGATATATGTGAATTAAATGGAATATTAACTAGATGAGGTAATAGATACTTAATAATATTTATAGATGATCATTCTAGGTTTTGTTATATTTACTTGATGAAACATAAGGATGAAGCCTTTAACATGTTTAAGATATATAGAGCCGAAGTAGAAAATCAATTAAATAGAAAGATTAAAATTTTTATAGAAGTGGTAGGACAAGTGAATACTTCTCTAGTGAATTTAATCTTTTTTTTTTTTTTTTTTGAATAATATGGTATAATACATCAATGTAGTGCACAACATTAACGAAACGGTTTGGCCAAGAGAAAGAATAGGACAGCTGAAATGATAAATGCTATATTAGTAAATACTAAGTTGTCATCTAACTTATAAGGTGAAGATTAAATGCGTGTTACATTATTAATATAATTCATTCTAAAAGATTTAAGATTTTTCCATATGAATTGTGAAAAAAGAGAAATTGGACATTGGTTATTTCAAAGTTTGAGGTTGTCTTGCATATAGTAAGCACAGGATCCTGAAAGGACTAAGTTGAGTTCTAAAGGGATCAAATATGCTTTTGTAGGATATGCCCAAAATAGCAAGGCATGTGATAATAGCACATTTATTACATTTTCACCCATCAATATTTGTGTTTCTATTATTATTTGATGCCTAAATGTACTAAGTACTTCTATATCTTGATTTATGTTGCAAATAGGTGAAAACGGTAAAAAATGGAAGAAACAAGTGAAAAAAGATCAAAATAGAAGAAAGTAAAAGTTCAGGGACTGAAGAGCAAATACTCTAAACTTGTTTCCAACCATGTGATGAATATTCGAGTGTTATAGGCAATTGGATTCAAGAAAGGAGTCAAATGGCTTGAATACAGCCAAGACATTATCAAATATCAACTTTCAAGTTGAAAAGTTTTGAATCGGTTTTCAACCTCACATTGAAATCGGTTTTTGACATGTTAGCTTTTCAACGCATCTTGAATCGTCTCAATCGAATCGGTACTGAAAGATATGATCAAAATATTGAAGGTTGTCCAGCTGTGTAGGTCGGGTTAGTTTATGTCATACACTTATGGTAACTTATTGTGGCACAACTTCTCAACCCTAAAAAGACCCATATACGTTCCAGAACGCCACTTTTTCATTATTCATCATTCTCAATTGATTTGGCTCAAGAAACTCATGAAGAACTAACAATATTGGTGAAACAAGGGAGGAACTCAATTGGATATGGTGATTTCACATCTATTAATTCATGTAATTGGTCTTTTCTTGCTGAATAAACTTAAGATTTAGACTTTCTTTTCATTAATTTACATTGAAATCGGTTTAACATTTACAAGATTTTT
>CAIGRF010140887.1:38330-51539 GCA_903798235.1 Fraxinus ornus
AAACACATTTAACAGATCCAGGCTCCAATTTTCCAGCATTTTGATGAGCATAGGCAGCACAACCAAATATTTTTAGGTGAGAATAATTCACAGATTCATCAGACCATACAGATTCAGGCACATTAAAATTCAAAGCTTTAGTAGGACTTCTATTAATCAAATATGCAGTAGTTTTTACAGCTTCACTCCAAAACATTTTAGGCAAACCAGAACCAAGCAGCATGCATCTAACTTTATTTTATAAAGTCCTATTCATTCTTTCAGCTATTCCATTTTGTTGAGGAGTATAAGTAACATTTTTGTGTCTCATGATGCCACTTTCTTTACACAAGTTATTGAATTCTTCATTTCAAAATTCCAAGCCATTGTCAGTCCTCAAGGATTTAATTTTGTGTTCTGTCTGATTTTCAATTTTAGTTTTCCAATTTTTGAAAACAGAGAAAGTCTCATCTTTTGTTTTTAGTAAGAAAACCCGGATTTTTCTAGAATAATCATCGATGATCAACAAAAGATATCTAAAGCCAGACGAGTACAAACATAGCAGGACCCCACAAATCAGCATGTAAGTATTCCAAAATTTGTTTGGATTTATGAATTGAGTAAGGAAAAGGTAGTTTGACTTGTTTGCCATAATACATTGCTCACAAGAGCCAAAATCACCAAGATTTTGTTTTTCAAAAACTCCTTTTGTTTGTAAAAAATTTAGAGCCTTTTTTCCAATATGACCAAGTCTGTGATGCCACAATTTAGCGGTGTAAAGCTTTCAGACACAACAGAAGCAGTTAGACCAAGTAGGGGGTTTTGTTTTCAAGAAATAGAGACCATGTCTCTTAGGAGTGCTAATGAGTAAATCATTTCCCCTAAAAATTTTGATATGTCCTTGTCCCATGTTTATGTTAAACTATACCTTTTACTTTACATGCATAGTTATTATTCATTATAACTTGCCCTCCAACAACCCCTTTAAAATCAAGAAAATAGTTTTTGTTATGGCACATATGGAAAGAAAAACCTGAGTCTAAAATTCATTCATCACTCAGCTGTTTTTCCATGTTCACAAGGACGTTCAACCCAAAATTAGACTTAGCTTTATTATAAACAAAACCATTACACCCTTCATCAAATTTGGTGTCTTTCCAATCATTTTTCTTTTTGAAACAATCTTTTCCAAAATGACCCAGTTTACCACAGTAATGGCACTTTTTTCCCTTTAGCCTTAGTTTTGGATTTTTGCTTGTCATTAAATCTGTTTTTATTTTTAGAAAAAGGTTTATGAATCTTGCCTTTAGCCTTAGCTTTGGCCTTGTGCTTATCATTAAATCTGTTTTTGTTTTCAGAAAAATGTTTAGGATGAAAATCTGATTTACCAAAAAACTTCCTTTTACATGCAGACTGTCTTCAGTGTGACTGTTACTAGAATCAGACTTCAATTCAAGGGCTTTATTTCTTAAGGAATTAATTTTGTAGTCAGTTCTTCTCTACCATATTCTAAAGCCACCTTGATATCGTTATATTTGTCACTTGTGGAGTTTAACAGGACTACAACTATCTGATCTTTTGAATGTTTTTCATTACAAGTAGCCAAGTCTTGGGTAAGTTTTGTAAATCTATTTAGGTTTTCATCCAAATCAAAAGAAGGATCCATTTTGAAAGAAAAGATTTGTTTTAACAAGAAACACTTATTTGGTGTAGATTTAGTCACATACTGGGCATGCAGTTTGGTCCACAATTCAGAGGCAGTTTTGTCTCACCAATACATCTTATAAAATTTTCAAATAGATATAAGAAAATGGTACTCCATCCAACTTCTTCAAGTGCAGATTTCTTTGCAGGAATCATATATCAACATGCCAACTATTATCTATGGCCTTTACACATTTCATTTGCAATAAAATAGCCCTCATCTTTTGACTCCATAAAGTAAAATCAATTTTACGATCAAATTGACTAACTTCAAATTTTGTTGAGGCCATAGTTTTGGAAACAAATCAAGCTTACAAACCAAAACCAATTAATGCAAGTATGCAAAGAACAGAGAGAATATAGAGATGTGTCAATTAGAAATTCACAGAAGTACACACAGTAGTCCAATAATTTCAAATATAGAGCACAGTCAGAGAGCATACAAGATCTTTGGAAATTCAAAATAGGTCACAGTAACAGAGATCACAGAGACTGCTATGTTTAACAAATTTCTCCTACAAGATTCTCCAGGTATACACCCGTTCTTGATTAATGTCAGATTCCCAAGGCCTCACATGAGCCTTTGGACAAAGACTAGGATCAAGGGGGTAAACGTACAAGGTAAATTAAGGGAAAAATCAAGAAACCCTAAAGTCTTGAAAGTAACTAACAAGAGTTTAGAAAATCTCACCTAGCGAGTTTAAAACTCATTATTTCGCAAATATTGCTTGTTAGCAATTCCAAAAATTTGCAGCCTTCTCAACTCAGCCTTTTAAGTTTCAAGATCCAGGCAATTTGTTCCTTCCTCAATGGCTCTGATACCACTGTTAGGATCAGTACACACGATATTAGATCAAGAATACAAAACATAAAGTTTGTAAACTGAAATTAAAGTGCATAATTTAAAAGGAACACAATCTATATGTTTCGGCCTAAGCCGCGGAGGTTCGGTGACCACATCAAACACTTACATCCTCCGTTGAGGATCCAATATTATGGATTATGCTTGGTTCCACTATAAAGCCCAAATCGACAACAAATGTTACAAGAATATTCAGAACAATCACAAAGAATATACAAGAACACTTATCTCTCCGAGTTTCAGGAATAGCTCTGCTCGAATCACCAAGAATCGACTAACAGAACATCAGAAACAGCATTACAGCCACAAGAATACTTCGCACGGATATTCACTAAGCATCTCAGAATGTACAAGAACACTTATCTCTCCAAGTACATCAGTTGATCCACTCGAATCATAAAGAATCGACCATTAAACCAACATAATCAACATTACAGCCACTCGATTACTTCACACAATTCTATTCACAAAGAATATATCCACCGAGGAATCACTCTATATCACAATACTATCTCAAATAAGGGATTTGATTTTGGTTTAACAAAGAAATCAGAGAGAAGTATGAAGAATCATGCAATCAGAGAAAGAGAGAACGAATGGTATGAAAACCCAAGAAGAATGACTTCTCGTCTATTAAAACCAAGTGAAAGGTCAATCAAATAGAACCCTCCAGAAGCTTCATCCAACTGCCACAATAAGTCCGCGTGTCAACCATCCAGTGTAGTCTTTAGGATAAGTAGAGTTACACTTTCAATAACACGTTTTTGCCAAATTTGGGAGCAGCCAGTGAACCCGGTTCATATATCAACACCTAGAATAGGTATTTTTATTCCTAAATTAGCTTGGCTTCCTATAAACGAATCCTAGATGTATTATAGAGGGTATAATTCATTCAAATCAATGAGAAATTATTCTTCATTTTCATAATGAAATCTAACATAGTATCAAAGCCAAAGATCTAAATGATCCATACCTTCACCGTGGCTAATTCGGCTGATTCAACAGCCACCTCGGATGCTACTATTGTCGATTTTATATTCCGTAAGTATACGGATAGTAACGAGTGATAAAGTGAATATAAAAAACTCTATAATCGTTCCCACAAGGATTACTATTTAACTGTTAGTTAAATTATTCCAAACTTTAATTTGATTGAAAAAAATAGAGATATTTTATCTTATTTTTATGATTTTTTATTTTAAATAAACAAAAAACAATAAAAGATGATATTTTTAATATCATTAGATTCATGAGTTCATCGTAACTATCCCCTTAATCTCAATCACCAAATTTATAACAATTAATTATGTTTACATGATCAAATTCTTCTAACATAATCAATTTACATTTCTCGAGTTCAAATTGATTCTATTTAACTAAGTCAATTCAATATCTCTATGTAAATCTAGATACACTTTATTTAAACGCATTAAATTTTCAAGAATCCATGTAACGACTGCATTAATTAAAATGTATCTCCAAGCTTTTATACTAGTTTCCGAATTTTACTATGTGGTTTAAACATGAAACTCACCTCTTGACTCGTAATAGATTCACAAAATCATTGAATTATTGGCCAAGTAATTCAAAGCATTAAATTTCATAGATAAAATCAACATATAAAAATTAAAGAACTAGAATCTTGAAAATTAAACTAAAGGATTACATATAAATTACATTGTTCCCCCTAACTATAATTTATCTACTTATTAGTAATGAAAGAAAAACAATAAAATATATAGAGTTAATAACTGAGTTTTGAAATCTTGATAATGGAAAGCTAAATCTACACCTGAATTTTCTTCAATCTCAAAAGTTTTAAAATCTTAACTTTTTGCTCTTTGATCTTGATGATTACATATTTTTCTCTCTCTGAAATTGTGTGTCCCTTAAAATGAATAATGAAAACCATATATAGAAAGTCTTTATTAACTATAAAAATAAAAAGGAGTCATAAATTATCTTCAATCTGGAATTTGAGTGTAATTAGGAATCCAAAAAAAGCTGGAATTTTTTTGATAGTTAAGTGCACATTGGTCCACCACATTAAATTCTTGTGCATCCCATGTCCTCTTTATTTGCATGGCCTGTCCTCCAAAGCTTGATCATTTTGGTTCTTGATTCCCCAAGTTTGTACAGCTTCAATCCAATTTCATCCAGATTTTACCTACAATTAACCAATCTAAACTAAATTAGGTAAAAATTCGCTCAAAATAATAATAAATAAACAAGAATTGAAGCTCGAATAAGTGCATAAAATCCACTTATTAAAATATTTGAAATTATTTGATAATCCATAAACAGTTCACAAGCAATGCAAATAACAATAATTCCTTACTCATTCAATGTTTGATCGATATGTGTGTACATAGTTAATCTAATAATCATGAGCATTAAGTTGGTTATATGTCAACCCTTTATAGTCCAATATTTCATTTCTCTCTCTCATGGGATGCACATCCTTAACTTTTTTTTCAATCACTCAACCGAGGTGTTCATTCTAATTTTGATTTCACAACACTCTCAACTTTTTCTCTCAATTTTGATTGAGATTTCACCAATTGTAAATCAATATCTCAACAAATAAAGATTCTCTAAATTTTTTATTACTACAACCTCCAAAACTCAATTAGGCTTATAATCCATGTCAAATATCTCAAGAATCGACATCTAACGTAATGTTTTCACGCAATTTTATCTAATTGATTTTACACAATCTATACAAGAATTTACACACATGAAATCCCCATATCTTTCTATAATAGTACAACCACCCCCAAACTTTTCCTTTAGATTGGTTAAGTAGTGTTTTGATCACAATCTCAGTACATCAACCTAAGTTCAAAATTAATTTAACCTATTATATCAATATAGCCAATCCAAATAAACATAATAATTATCATGACTATTGTGCTCAATATTATATGATCTAACATGAAGAAGTATTAAATTAGCCAAAAAAAATCCCATTACCTATTCACAATTCATGAAACATAAATAAATCCAATTAATTTCAACTAGTCGGCTAGGCAATTCAACTCATACAAACACACATAAAATAAGAAAAAATTTAAACTTTGTTTTCCTCAAATTAAAAAAAAATGGTTTTAACATATCACACTAACAAGTAAATAAAATTAATTCCCCCAAACTTAAAATTCATATTATCCTCAATGTGAGTACAAATTTTATGTTTAAAGAATAGTTAGCAATACTCATTGTGTATATAATGTTTCTCGTTTAAAGCTTGATATTTTGTCTTAAAAGAAAAACAATCAGAATTTTTTATTAAGATAAAAAAAAAGAATAAAGAAAAAGAAAAGCAAGGAGGTCACAAGTTTAACTCTGTTTGCTGCGGTTTGACCGCGGTCAACTGCAATTGACTTTTTTTGTATGCAGTGGTGATAAAATGAAGATCCTAAAAAAAAAAAAATTAAAACAAAAAGTTTTTTCAGCTAAGCAATAATTAAAACATATATATACTAAATGCAACTGTATTATTTATATGTCATAGAATTAAAGTGTCAAGGGCTAGAAAAATGGGTTACTTCTCATTAAGTTCTTGATTTATAGTTTCAAACTCAACTTTTGCACAAATGCTTCACACACTTTGAATAAAACTTTGGAGATATTGTTTAGCTTGCTTAGATTGTCTTTGCTGTACTTTGTCCATCCCAAAAAATATTACTTTTCCCTATTGAATACGGTATAACATACCTAAATTACCAGATTGAAACTCAACTAAGAATATATCGATCTCCTTATCAGCTTTTATCACAAAATCAATAAAGTTGGAGGTTTGCATGCTAATTCCATCTTCTTTGAATACCATTAATTTGTTTGGCTCCTTCATAATTAGTTCATTTGTTTGAAACATGTTCTTCTTTAGTGTTGAATTCTCATTTTTAATAATGAAGAGATCCTCTGTAAGCATGTTACTTGGCTCATACGAAATTATATGATCTTCAATCCTTTTATATTTTTGCATGACGATGATATCTCTCATAACCATGTTACCATCATCTTCTTCTCCTTCTTTATATTGATTATCGAAGATAGACGTCCTTCCCCTAGAGTTGCCAATAACAAGCATTTTTAGTAGAATGTGATCTACAATAATATGCACAAGTTGGTATAATCTCCTTGTAAACTATAATTTGATATTACCCTCTGGTAAGCCATCCTTATCAAGTACGATGGGTAAATTATATCCCCAATTTTTAAGTTTTTGTCTCAAGAGGAATTCTCCAAAGATCATATCACCATCATTTAAGTCAAGATTAATTATTGTATATTTTTTCTGCTCTTTTGACTTCTTCTAACATATTCAATTATGTCTCTTGAGTTCAAATTTATTATATTTAACTAAATCAATTCCATATCTCTATTTGAATCCGGATACACCTTAGTTAAACTCATTAAATTTCTAAGAATCCATGTAATGACCGCATTAACTAGAAAATGTATCTATGCGCTTTTATACTAGTTCTTGAATTTTACTTTGTGGTCTAAACCTAAAACTCACCTCTCTACTCATAATAGATTCAAAAACATTATTAAATTATTGACCAATTAATTCAAAGCATTAAAATTCATAAATAAAATCAACACATGAAAATTAAAGAACTAAAATCTCAAAAAATAAATAAAGGGTTACACGTAACTTAAATTGTTCGGCCTAACTATGAATTTAGCTACTCATACTATTGAAAGAAAAAAAAAATATATAGAATTAATAACCGGGTTTCGAAATCTTGATTATGGAAATACTTAGATATTGCTCTAAGAATCTTCTTCCATCTCAACAGTCTTCAAATCTTAGCTTTTCACTTTTTGATCTTTACGATTATGTGTTTTTCTCTTTCTAGAATTATGTGTCCCATAAAAAAGAATAATAAAAACTATATATAGTCTATTATTCACTTTAACATTAGGCGTGTGAGACATGTTTCTTCAGCTCTACTTTGTATATATACTTCAGTCTGAGAATTTTCAAAATAATGAAATCATTCTCTCAACAGCTTTTCCTGCCATAACTCTTTTACTCTCATTATTCTCTCTATCTCTTCATGCTATCAGAGCAATTAATTGAAGCTTCCGAATAATGGCAAAAGATTCCAATGTTGTAGATCTTCAAAGTCAGTTCGATCATAGTAATTCAAGTGATTCGTTCGTTGGAGAAATGGCTGGAGGAGAAACAAATAAATCATCTGTTAATTGACTGATCAATGATCCAATTAGTCCATATTATCTTCATTATGGAGATAACACAGGAATGCAGATCATTTTTGTTATCCTGAATGACGACAATTACTCGACTTGAAGTTGAGCTGTTGTGATGGCATTGAGTATTAAAAATAAGGAAGGTTTCATCGATGGAATGATTGAGAAACCTCATAAAGATGATCCACTGTTCAGTGTTTGGCGAAGATGCAATCATGTCGTTTCTTCCTAGATTATCAACTGAATTCCGAATGAGCTTTATCCTAGCATAGTTCACAAGGATTCAGCAAGGGAGATCTGGATTGAGCTTCAAGACAGGTATAGTCAAGGCAATTTCAAATGGATCTATGAATTGAAGAAGCAAATTACTTCGATTTTACAAGAGAGTGGTTCGGTCAGTTCATACTTCAATAGATTCAAAGGTCTCTGGGAGGAATTGGATAATTATTGACCAGAGATTGATAGTACATGTTATAAACATGAAGATCAAGTTATGCAGTTCCTAATGGGACTAGATGATCAATTCTCTGCTATTAGAAGTTAAGTATTGCTGATCCATCCTTTAACCCTCATTGAATAAAGTGTTTACACTTATTCTACAAGATGAGAAGCAGAAAGATGTTGCTGTTAAGAAATAACAACACTATGAGGCAACTGCCTTTGCTAGTAAAATGATCAATGGATCATTTGGAAATCAAAGGAGTAATTCTTTCAATCAATTTCAGAGAAAGGTTAGGTGTAGCCATTGTGGTATGCTAGGACATCTTAAAAGCAAATGTTACAAGATCATAGGCTATCCTCCAGGTCATAGGCTGGCTAGAGGAAAAAAGCATGTTGCAGGTGCAATTGCACGGGCACAATTGTCTACTGGTATTTCGAAGTCACGAGACATGCCATTAGTCTCATCAGCCATTCTTGAAACATCTGCTTTTTCAGGTAACCATGTTTGCCACAATGGTGTTGTCACTAGAGTTAACTGGATCATAGTACTGGAGTATCAGAACACATGGTTTGCTCTGCCAAATATTTGACTAATATCACTGCTGAATCCAAAGCATCTATTAGATTGCCAAATGAGAGAGTGTTGCTGTAACCAATGTTGGCACAGTCAAGTTGTCTGATGAATTGACTCTGACTAATGTTCTTGTGGTTCCATCATTTACATTTAACCTCATTTCTGCCAGTAATTTGGTTCTTAAGCATAATTGCTTTCTGATTTTCATGTACAATTCTTACCTTATACAGGATCTTTCAACATGGAAGACGATTGGGGAAGGCACACTTGAGGATGGACTATATCACTTTCAGTTTTCTAATCATCAATCTAGTAACAAGTTCTTCATCAAACCTCATCAGTTCATCAACCATTCTGTCAATTCCCTTAGTTTTAATCTTGTTGTTTCTGATTTTAAATGTAATAATGGTGTTAATATTTCTTGTAACTTGTTAGACTGTAGCAATGTCCTTAGCCATATTGATATATGGCATTGCAGGCTTGGACATGTTCCTACTTCAAAACTGTCTATCTTGCATAAATACGTTCCAGATATCAAATTCAATAAATCCATACATTGTTCTGTTTGTCCTTTAGCTAAACAACATAGACTCTCTTTCCCTCAAAGTGAAACCAGAGCTTTCAAGGCTTTTGGCATTATTCATTGCGACATATGGGGGCCATATTCTGTTTCCTCCTTGAATAAATCTCAATATTTCCTGACTATTGTAGATGACTACAGTAGGATGACATGGACATACCTCATGAAAAACAAATCTCAAACCAGACCCATTAATCAGTCCTTTTACTCTCTAATTCAGACTCAATTTCAAAGCAATATAAAAATTTTGAGATCAGACAATGGGGCAGAATTTATGATGTCCGAATTCTTTAATTCCAGAGGAATTGTACACCAAGTTAGCTGTGTTGAAACCCTACAGCAAAAAAAAAAACATCAACATATTCTTAATATTGCCAGAGCCATCAAATTCCAAGCTAACTTGCCACATTAATTTTGGGGTGAGTGCATTCTTACTGCCACTCATCTCATAAACAGAACTCCTTCCTCTATCCTTAATGACAAATCTCCCTATGAGATGCTATACCAAGCTACACCATCTTATAAACACTTAAGAGTCTTTGGCTGCCTCTGCTATGCTACTACTTTAAAAAGGAATCAAACAAAGTTTGATCCTAGAGCATCCCCCTTGCATTTTTGTTGGTTACCCATATGCTATGAAGGCTTATAGATTGTATAATCTTCATACCAATGTCATTTTCAATTCCAGAGATATCATTTTTCATGAAAATATATTTCCATTTCATCATCCTTCTTTTCTTCAATCATTATCCAAATTTCAATGCATTTCACAGCCTATTCAATCGTTATTCCCTACTAATCAAACTTTATCTCCTATTCAATCTGGTGATCCATCTTATGTTCAGTCCCTAGACTCTGCTTCCATTGATGATCATATATCATCTCATTATAACACCACTTAATCTAATTCTTCTCTTCATATACTTTTACCTGAAGTTCCTTCTTCTAATTCTCATATTACATGATCTCCTACTCCTCCTATTGCCATTCAAAAATCTAAAAGAACCACAAAACCTCCTTCTTATCTTAGAGATTATTACTATAATCGAGCCTTAAAAGTGCTCACTTAATCAGACTCTGGAGAAAGGTTCTGCATCAGGTAAGCAGTACCCTATGTCAGATTATTTGAAGTATACTCAGTTGTCCCCTGCACATAAACAGTATTCCTTGGCATTATCTACTATCTTTGAGCCCAATTCTTATCATGAGGCTTCCAAGTACCCTGATTGGTGTGAAGCTATGGAGTTGGAGTATCAAGCATTTGTATCCAACCATACTTGGGATGTTGTTCAGCTCCTAGAAAATAAAAAACCTGTAGCATGTAGATGGGTTTTCAAGGTTAAATTGCGTGCAGATGGGACTGAGGAAAGAAAGAAGGCTCGCCTTGTTGCCAAAGGTTTTACTCAATAGGCAGGATTGGACTATGAGGAGACTTTCTCTCCTATGGCTAAAATGGTTACAATTAAAACCTTATTGGTTTTTGTTGCTAAATTACAATGGCATCTTCATCAGTTGGACATAAGCAATGCCTTCCTCCACGGTGAATTGGATGAGGAGGTGTACATGATGATGCCTCCTGGTTATTAGCAGCAGGGGGAGAATGGAAAAAAATTGGTTTGCAAGTTAAACAAGCCCATTTATGGACTTAAACAGACTTCAAGGCAGTGGAATGTTAAACTCACTTCATACATTCTGTCGCAGGGATTCAAGCAGTTAAAGGCCGATTATTCATTATTTTCCAAGCATAATGGCTACTTATTTATTGTATTGTTGGTGTATGTGGATGATATAATCATTGGTGGGAATGATTTATCGTATATTGATGAATTCAAACAGGAGCTGAATGATCAATTCAAGTTGAGAGATTTGGGAGTCCTTAAATTCTTTCTTGGACTTGAAGTTGCTAGAACCTCAAAAGGCATCTCTGTATGCCAAAGAAAGTATGTCTTAGATATTTTGTCTGATGCAGGCTACTTAGGATCTAAACCAGCAACCAACCCTACCATACAATTTAAAATTGAGCAAGGATGAGGGAGAAGAAGTCCCAGATGCTAGTGAGTATAGGAGATTAGTGGAAAGACTTCTATACCTTACCATAACAAGGCTTGACTTAGCCTATGTCGTGCAGTTACTAAGTCAATTCTTATAATCACCAAAACAGTCCCATATGGAAGCTGCATATCATATTCTGAGATACTTAAAAGGCACATCAGGACAAGGTCTATTTTTCCAAAGCAAGTTAGACTTACATCTTAAGGGTTATTGCGACGCGGACAACATGCTCAGATACCAGGAAATCGATCACTGGATATTGTATTTACTTGGGAGAATCCTTGATCTCATGGAAGTAAAAAAAACAGCACACTGTCTCAAGATCTTCCGCTGAAGCTGAATACAGGTCTATGGCACTACTGTTTGTGAATTAAGATGGCTAAAGAACTTACATGCTGATTTAAGTATCAAACATTCCAAATCAGCATTGCTATTTTGTGACAACCAGTCGACTATCCATATAGCAAGCAATCTCATTTTTCATGAAAGGATGAAGCATATCGAAATAGATTGCCATTTGGTTAGAGACAAGGTTCAGGCAGGGGTGATAAAAATGTTATACACAGCGTCTCAAGTTCAAATTGCTGACTTGCTGATTAAAGCGTTGGGTGGATCAAAGTTCAAGTTCTTATTAAACAAGATGAGAGTTCTTAACATCTACTCCTCATCTTGAGGGGGAGTGTTAAACCATCTTTAGATAAGGATATTTATGTCATTGTATAGTCTATTATTGACTTTAACATTAGGCCATGTTTCTTCAGTTGTACTTTGTATATATACTTCAGTATGAGAATTTTCAAAATAATGAAATCATTTTCTCTCAACAACTTTTCCCACCATAACTCTTTTACTCTCATTATTCTCCCTATCTCTTCACTTAGAGGCACTCATCTTTACTGCTCTACACCAAACAACCTATGGGTTAAACTAAAACCCTATTTTCAGGAAAGCAATCGCACCAAGATATTTTGGCTGAAATGGGATTTGGTAAACCTCCACCAAGAACAACAATCAATGACCACATACTATGGAAAATTGAAAGAATTATAGGATGAATTAGTCTCTCTACAACCCACTACCATATGTATCTGCGATACATCTAACTCCCTCTCTGAGACCCAATACTCTGATCAAGCCTACCAATTCCTCATAGGTTTAAACCACAGCTTCCAAAAGCTCCGGTTACAAATTTTGGCTGTAGATTTCCTCCCGACGGTCGTGATTTGCTATTCCTCCTGCATTAAAAGAGCTCTTTCTTCACTCCCACCTTTAAACTTTGTTTCTTGTTTATTGAACTTGAACTCTTAGCCCACGTTACTTGGACAAGTCATTGTATGGCTTCCTTGATATTTTTCTCTCTTGACATCGCGATTCTCTCCATACATTCTGATACGTTTCGGAGAATTTTGTACATCTTGAGCGTTTTACGGTGTTTAACCAATCCGGCCAAGATTCTGGATTCAAGAAATCTTTTGGCCACGGTTATAACTCCGAATTTTGTTTTCTTTCGGTTGTATCAAATCTTGCGTCGATGCCAATGTACACTTCCTACAACGAAAATCACATTTGGGGTTAATGTACAAAACAATTCTTAAATGTTCTCTATATGATTGTTTCGACATGAGTAACTCAAAAATGTGATGAAAACTCAACGAAGAAGACACTAGGAAAATTAGAACTTAAAAACAAAAGAAAGATAACGAAACACAAAAGCCTGATTTCAGGGCCAAAGCCATGATAACAACTAATACGAACCTCGTTGTTGGATACACCACACAACATTCGATACGAACC
>CAIGRF010140934.1:0-21320 GCA_903798235.1 Fraxinus ornus
CTTGCACCTAGTTATAATTAAAGATTGAACTGAATTTTAATTTGGTTATATCTATTTTTTATTTTTTATTTTGTAGATTGTAATTCACTGAATTTTACATATGAGACATGTTTTTAATATGTTGATATTTATTTTCTTTTTTGCGGATTTAAGAAATTAGCTGTTTTAAAAGAGATGAATTTTCTGTGATAAAGGATAAGGGTATGAATTTTATTTTCCAATTACAAGATTTTTTTGGATAATATATTAAGTAATTATATCATTTTATCCAAATTATAAAAAATAAATTAAATCCAAAGAATTCATGAAAATTAAAAATAGAATTGTCTTAAAATCTTACGTATTATGTAATTAAATATAAATCTATGAAATCGATGAGAAATCATAAATCTAAACAAATCAATTAAAATCTTAGTTTAGGACACCCTTCTTAAATTTTATTAAGTCATAAGGATCTCGAGTTATTGTAGAGTCGACACAACTCTCTCGAGTTCTCTTCGTCCTCAATTAAACCAGGGCCGAGTTCAACAGTAAAAATAGCACACACAATTATAAACCATCGTACCATTGAACAATCTATGATCACAAAAACTTGACTCAAAAATTCCTGGTAAAATAAGTGCACTTCTGCATATTGCGTCACAGGACCCTTCAAACTGGCTATGCATTGATAGTTATATACAATTTTGCAAATTGCACTATGAACCAAAATCTCTGCATACAAAAATGAAATTTTTTAGTGAGTTATCTTCATAAGAATTGTGATTATCGGTATGAAAACTAATTCACAATAATTTCTAAAACAAAATCTCAAATCAGTACATTAAAATAATTTTAGAGATGACAAATGGCGGGCATACTATTTTTTAAGATCTTCTAAGGTACACGTATATTTGTTACCTGTTGTCATGAAAATAAGAACAGTCATGAAGAGTAATGACTTCAAAAGCTTTGCCATTGAGATTCCTATTGACCTGTGACCTTCAGAATGAATATTTTCTTTAAGTTTTCATCACAATGACCCTTGTCATGTCCTTAATAGATTTGATTATTATGATAAAATTTCATCAATCTAATATTAGTTAATTACATACATTTGTCAAGTTTTATTGTAATAGTAAAGTGCATAGGCAAATTGCATACAATTCTTGTATATATGAATAGGATTTACTAGATTTCAAATTAAATTACTCAAAATGTACTTAGGATTATGATGATCTAATATTTAATAATAAGTGTTAATCATGAGCTTATGGCTATGCCATTAATGCAAACAATTTCATGTTTTTCGAAGATTTAATAGAACAGTCAAATTGGTGAAATGAATTCGCAAACATTGGATAATAATTATTTGGATCACTATTAGACCAGACTACTCTGAAAAGAATGATTTTTTTAGCTATCTTTTCTAGTCTTTAATTTTGGCACCTACTTTGACATTTTTTTGTTGAAGTTGTTGCACCGATAACTTTTGCAATCACGAACTTCAGAGTTCAGAATTTTAAGGCACGTTATGAATCTCGTTTTCCGACAATATTTGACCCCAATGAAAATAAAGGCACAAGGGATGCCAAATATGCCTCCAAGATATAATAACAACCAAACACGAATAATTTAAGAACATGTACCAGAGCTTTTATTCTATTACTTTACTATAACAGAATACAAACAATTTGATGTGGTATTTTGAATTTAAAAAAGAAAATGGACGATTTAATAGCAAAATCTGAAATCTTATTTCAATTTCATAATCACCATCAAAGATTACACACTTCCATAAATTTGCAACTAATTTAACATACCTTTTGCACATGAAAGTACATTCATAATAACCAGAGAAATTAGAATTTTGAACAAAAAAAAAAATTGCGGGAAAAAATGAACAGATGCCATGAATATGCCAAGATACACTTTGAAAGTTTTAAATTAGTTTGACCTTATGTGCGGAATTATACAATCAACAAATAACAAGTTACTTTTAATTGTTTCTAGATAGTTAAACAAACAGTACAATTACTCTAAGTTGAATCGCCGTGATTTGTAATAAGAAAGCAAAAAATAACACCAATATTGATGATGGAGAAACCCAATGGAGTAAAAACTCTAGGATCAAGTCAGTTACCCCCTATAGACAATATGGAGTGAGTTACAGTCAAATGCTATCTAGCTAACTCCGTTAGACTTTTCGATCTATTTCCTGCTAACTCCAAGGTCTGCTTCAAGATCTTCCGCAATTGTCTTTTCCTAGTGGAATTTCAAAAACCTGCTCCAAGGTCTTGTGCTCTTCTTGCGCTTGTAGTCCAACCTCTCTCAACCTTCAGTAACCTCTGAAGTTCAACTGAGAAAGTACCTTCCTATGACCAATAGGAAGTATGTGGTGTTTTGGATTCAATGTGTTTGATGTTTTTCCCAAATATGTGGTTGTAAGATCTCAAGAATAAAAGATGAAATCAATGTATGAATAGGCTCTTGGATCTTCAAAGGATAATATGAATATGTTTAGAGAACGAGCACAATGAACAACCACCCAATTTTCGTGCATAGGATTGAGTATATATAGGAGAGGGTAATTGGTTGAATTGGACGAAAATAATACTTCAAAACAACAAATTAGGGTTTACCGCATCGACCTGTCGTTCGAGCGAGGGCTTAGCGACAAGCAGGCGACAGACATTCTATTTTTGTTGCTCGGGCGCCAATGGGGCGAGAAGCTAGCAAAAATGCAGCACTATGTTTATCCTCTTTTCATACTCGAATCCTAGACCTCATAACCCAACTTGTACAAATTGCACCCTATGTCCTTGACTTTTACAATAAATTAAAAATTAGTCATTTTGTCCACAGAATCGCCAAAACTAAAAACCTTACAAGCTCCCCATTGGGCATTTTGTGACAAAACTATACAATAAGTCAAAGAAAATTAAATACAAAATCTAAACTACCCAAGATTCATCAAACTGATGTCTCTTGCATTCCTTGTTAACACTGTTTATTGAAATTCACAACTCAAATACCCAATGCAAAAACATGTGATACATGAAATATAGAAATTAAACACATGATACCAATACTACCTAGAATGAGACGTAACACTAATGTTAATCCAAGTTAATCCAAAAACATTAGCATCACACAAACATCAAAAACTCAAACAGCAAGATAGATATGGTATGGAATGCAATGCAATCAACAAATCTCCCCATATCAATCTACTTCAACTTCAAAAATTTTAAAAATATAAAATTCTCTCATTCACAAACACTTACCCCTATCAATCTACTCTCCCTCTTTTTGTCACAAATGACGAAGTGAACGATAATTAAAAACATCACAAAAATGCTTTACTCTTCCCCCTTTTTTTAACATTAACATACAATAATCAAAGCTCATAAATGTCGTTGTTAGCATGCACAAGTATAATCAATGTACAGTAAATATTCTCACATACTTATTTCAAGTTAACATGGAGTAAATGTAGAAGTGACCCATGTGTGTAAAGTGTATCACTCAAAAATGCATTCGTTAGCATGCATAAGTATAATCAGTGTATGTAAACATTTCCACATATTCAGTTCAAGTTAACATGGAGTAAATTGTATAAGTGACTCATGTGTGTAAAGTGTCACTAATCCTTTGTAAGTAGGACTCCAAACATCAATTTTGTGATAAATGACATGCTAAACATCATTGTCAATAAGTGTGTTCCTCTTTTTATGAAAGTCAAACCATTTAAAGGGCATTAAAACCTTTAAATAAAAATTCATTTTGTATTGATATTTTCTTTTCTCCCCCCGGACTTTGAGCATATTTTATTTTCACATCTTTCAATATTTTAAGCTCATTATTATTTCTCACATCTTAAGTGCAGATTCTTCTCCATTAAGTGACTAAAATGACTCATGTAGCGAGCTTTAGGCCGGTTAACCCAAGTCAATTGACTATAGGCACCAGGTTATGAGAAATTCCGCATGCTTAATTGCTCGAGTCAAATAGGTTCCGAAGAAGAACATAAGATTTTGAGCTTTTTATTACCGGGGATAAACTTGAGCTTATGATGTAAATTCAACCAAGAGTTAATCTTGAGAACCCATAAACAAGATGGAACAAACCCAAAAAAGCTAAAAATCACGTCGCGCAAAAATCAACCCGACCCGTACCAAAAATCGAGATTACACGTAAAAAATCCGACCCGTTGATTAACCGAAACAAGAACCGTGAAGTGGGAAAGTCACAAAAGGACTGCTAGACCTTTTGATATGTTCAAGTTAGAAATTTAAACCACCAAAAATTGGAGGAATAAAACTCTGAAATTGTGTATAAATTCTCTCAAATATCTAGTGTGTGTGTGTGTGTATATATATATATATAATGAATTAGGATCGTATTTATATGAAAAACTCTTAAAATCCAAAAATGGACGGAATAGAGTCCAAGATATGCTAAAAGATGTGAAAAATATAGAATTTTAGGGAAATAAGGAAATTGCCAAAATCTTAAAATCGCGACTGAAATTATAGCCATGCGGTCGCATGGTGTATTCCTATGCAGACGTATAGGCGACTCAATCTACCCCTTTAGCTTTCGATAAATAGTCATGTTCTCACATGGCTTGTAGACCCATACGACCGCATTGTTCTCCAGCTTGCATCCATTCTTCGTTTCTTGATTTCGATACGTTCAAAGTCGTTCCGGCCCTCGACCCTAGCATGGAACTTGACCATAAGATGGTTAACTTCAATATTTTGTACTTCTTCACCTCGATTCGATCTCGAACTCGTCTGTATCTTTGTCTCGACGCTCATCAAACCTTCGTCACACATCTCCTCTCTTCGAAAGGATTTGTCCTCGAATCCAAACCTTCATCAAACGAAGCAACATTAGCAACGCTGAAAATGGTAACTATTACAGACTTACCCAGTAGAAGCAAATTGTAGCCATCATTCTCGATCAGAGCAATGGAGTGGCATAGTCCGTCTCTCCTAGGATGTAGCTTGGACCTCATCTAAGTTCGTATCCACCTCGTACGTGTGATCACCCAACTACCACCACCTAGGTCAAACAAGACTCGACTCGATAGCCCCATTTGGCAATACTGAGATATGACCATAATAATCACGTGCTTTTCACCAAAACAACTACTAACACCAATACATAAAGTGATTGAATTGAACAATGTTAGTAGATTAAAACCACTCTTTAAATTGACGCGTGGAATGGAAATAATAGACCTTAAACTTACTCCTAACACATCCTATAAATCCAGACTAAGACACGTAAGAGCATCATGATAGAAATAGAAATATGCTTGCCTACAACTCCCAATAATTCAACCTAATTGCCTATCATATGTGATTAACTCCGTGTGACATGCTAGAATTTCATGATGTAGTAAGTGCATATCATAGTCCAGAAAGAGATTTTTCATAAATGTATGCGACGATTGACTTACTATCCTCAGGACTTATTAGAAGCTTTATCATGTACCAAAGTAGATATCCCACGTGAAAATATATTACTACATGCTAGCTCATAGTCTAACCTACGTATAGGGATTTGATATGTTACCATGGTGTGGTTACATTATTCTCCCTTGTTACTCACCAATTTCTCCATATGCTTTGCATCAGGTGGATAGTCAACGTATTGCGCCTCGCGAATTATTCCTCCATGGAATAAATCTTTGAATTCTTGCAAAAGAGAAATATCCAAATTGGGGAGGAAATTGTTAGTTCTCACTAAAGCTCTCAGACACTCGACCCTTCTTGCATATAAGCTCACCTTGAAATTTTCTCTCTTATCGTACTTTTCCCTTCCTTTTCTCTAGTGTGGCTTTACTCTTTTTTCTCACTCTCAGCCACCTTACTTTCTTCTCTCATGCTCTCATTTTTTTGCTCTTTATTTTTGTTCTCTCGCTCACTTTTTAGTTTTAATTGGTCCTCATGGACATGCTGTGGTGTCAAAAGGTACAGGCGTGATGGTTTTTCCATCCTTCACAAAGTTGTACCTATTTGTGAATCCATAATGCTCCACTTTCCTATCGTACTGCCATGGCCTATCCAACAAGAGATGTCCCGTATGCATTGAAACCACATCACATAACACCTCATTACTATATCGTCCAATTCTAAAGTTCACCAAGACCCTCTTGGTAACCTGTACATCTACACACATATTCAGCCACTCCAGTTTGTATGGTTGTGGATGCCTCATAAGAGGTAACCCCAACTCCTCTACAAGGGTTGCGCTAGCCACGTTTATACAACTCCCTCCATCTATTATCAAACTGCAAACCTTATCTTTAATGTGACACATGGTGTGAAACAAGTTCTCCATTTTCTACTCTTCATCATCCATCTTCACTTGTGTAGTAAGAGCACGCATTACCACTAATGACTCCCTCACCAGGTACTCCACATAAGTTTCACCTTTAACATCGTCCAACTCAGGCATACAGTCACTCCCACTTCCATCATCAGACTCAATCTCTCCATTTTCTCGAAGAATCATCACCCGTTGGTTTGCACACTGAAGTGATATGCCTCGAACCCAAACGCTTGAAGCATTTAATATCCCTTAACTTACCAATTTGAGATTCGATGTTTGGTTTATTTTTTCCACATCCTCTTTAACCTTAGATAATTTAACCTTTTCCCTAGTCTCTGCCCAATTAGTCCTATCACCACCACTCTATTTGGGTTCTGTAGTAAACCTCGCTACCCTCTTTCGTCTAAGTTGCCTCTCCAGCTTCATAGCCACGTGCACCAAGTCCTCCAATTCCATATAGTGCTACAACTCTACTGTGTTGGCAATGTCCCTATTCAACCCATTCATAAACCTAGCCATGGCGGCCTCTCGATCCTCCTCTACGTTCCCTCTAACCATCGTCACCTCCATCTCCTTATAATAATCTTCCACACTCCTAGACCCCTGAGAAAGAGTTTGTAGATTGTGATGTAAATCCAGGTAATAATGTCCAGGTACAAACCGCTTTCTCATACATGCCTTCAATTCACTCCAAGTCTAACCCCTGAGAAAGAGTTTGTAATTTATGATGAAGGTCCTGGAAATAATGTCTCGGTACAAACCGTTTTCTCATACGAGCCTTCAACTCTCTCCACGTCTCAATCGGCCTATCCAAATTCCTCATGCTGCTAGTTGCCAACTAATCCCACCAAATAATGGTGTAATTTGTGAACTCCACTATAGCTAACTTCAACTTGTTCTCCTCCGAGTAATTATGGCAATCAAACACTAATTCCACTTTATTTTCCCATTCTATATAAGTCCTAGGGGTCACTCCAACCTTCAAAAGCTGGAATGTTCAGTTTGATGCTTCTCAAATTTCTATCAGCCCCTCGATCAAACATACATCATCTATTCCTCATTTGTCTCATATCAGCTTCCAAATAATAATCATCACTCCCTACACTCACGGCCTCATCTTCCTCATCAAATTCAGCCACATGATTCCGTCCTCGCCTATCTCATCTATCCTCACGAAGAACCCTTTAAGGCGTCCCTCGCTGCTAACTCCCAATCAAGGTTTCATGCCTAGCTACATCACCACTAATACGATCAACCGCCAAACCAATTGATCAAACCTATGATGTACAGTCTGCATACTATCCAGAAACTCTGCATAGCTCCTTAGGCACGGCTTCTTCCTCGCCTTTACTCATATCGCAAATAATTAATTAACAAAAATTAAATGAAAACGAATAACAAAAATGAAAATACTTTACCTCACGTGTTTTGTACTCGTGTATCACTCCAAATTGACTTTTTTCCGATAATGAACTCACCACTCTTGCCTTTTACCGCTTGTCCTCTTTTCTCAATGACTCGAGAAATAACCGATCTCAATCAAATGGGACACAAATCCCGCAGCGAACACCACCACAAGCACAAGTTTCGAATAATCAACAAAATTCTCACGGGTTGAGGTAATTCAACACAATTTCTAGAAAAAGAAAACAAATGACACAATGTTTTTTTTTTCTGTGTTGCCTCAAAACGTTCACGAGATGTAGAGGCAATTAAACGACATCAATGTTTCTCTTTTTCTTTTTTGACTCTCTTTTTTAACGAAACTCAATAAATAACTAAATAATTAATCTAGAGGCAATTAAACGACACAATTATATGAAAATAACGATTCAAAAGCAAGAAAAATAAAACATAATTTTTTTACTCAAACAATAAAATAATTAACGAAAAATAAAGGATAGATGACCTAAATTCTAGAGCCTGACTGTGATACCAACTGAAGTGAATCCAACCAAGGGTCGATCTTGAGAACCCACGAACAAGATGGAACAAATTTAAGAAAGCTAGAAATCACGTCGCAAAAATCAACCCGACCCGTACCAAGAACCGAGATTACACGTAAGAAATTTGACCCGTCGATTACCCAAAACAAAAACCGTGAAGTGGGAACACTACAAAAGGATTTCGAGACCTTTTGATAAGTTTATGTTAGAACTTTAAGCCACCAACAATTGGAAGAATAAAACTCTTTGGAATTGTATTAAATTGTTGACCTCTTCACAATTATGTTAGGATCTGATGAATGAACCACCAACTTGATCAAATAGCACTGCAACAAGAAAAGTTAAGAATGAGGAGAAGAACAAATCTTAATGCTTCAATCATGAATTAACTCTGTCCTAAAAGTATTATTTGCATCATCTCTAAGAATTTGAGATGCTTTAGGAACTTCAAGCAAATAACTTTAGCAGATTTTTTCAAGATTTTATCCAAATTGCAAAAGCACAAATGAAATCCAAAAGAAGGAAAATGTAGGCTTTATGAAATCTTAAATCTTTTGGCATTTAATGAATGATAGGGATGTCAATCCGGCTTGTAGCCTCCGCCTGAAAAAAGGCTAAGTCAACTAAGGCTTAGGACGGTCTCATTTCCCTGCGGCTCGGTGGAACAGCGCTAAGGCTTAGGCCGGTCTCATTTTTGGGTGACTGCCCAAACCTGAGCAAGCACGCATGGCAGGCTCAACCCAAACCTCGGTTTTTAGGCCAAGCTTTGCTCATATCAGGCCAAAAAAGGATTATGGAATGAATCTTACCATTTCGAATGAATCTCACTCAGACTGCATCAGTGAAACTCGACAAAAACAACTTCCTACTATGGAAGAATATAGTTATGCCTATTATTAGATGACATAACTTGGGAGAATATCTGCTAGGGATAAGTGAGTGTCCAGTAGAAATTCTAGCTATCCAAACCTCCATTGGCGCAGTGGAAATGACTCAAAATCCAGAGTAAAATAAATGGATTTCAACTGATCAATTGTTGATTGGATGGTTATATTCATCCATGACTTCAGAAATAGCAGTAAAGGTTATGGGCTGTACCAGTTCAAGCAAACTATGGACAGCAGTGGAAGAGAGCTTTGGCATATTGAACAAGTCAATGGTGGTGTTCCTTACTGGAGAATTGCAAAGGATAAGGAAAGGATAAGGAAGGGATCCATGTCTATGGATCAATACATCACCACTATCAAACAGTTGGCTGATAACTTAGAAATTGCTGGGAAGATCATCAATCAAAGTGATCTCATAACTCAAGTACTCTCAGGTTTGGATGAGGAGTACACTCCCATAGTGGTACAGATTAACGGCAGAGACACCATCTCCTGGTATGAGTTATCATCTGTACTTATGACGTTTGAAAGCAGACTTGAATATCTTAATCAAGTCAGGAATGATTTTGCCTCAATGAATGTTGGTTAATCAATTGTGTACCTGGTTCACAGAAATTATACAAGCACTGGCAGAGGTTTTAGAGGAACCAACAATGTGAGATCGAGAGGTTTGAGAGGCAGAGCAAGAGGCAGAGGTAGAACTGGAGCTGGCAGGCAAAATGAAAATAGAGGACCATATCAAATTTGTGGACACCAGAATCATTCGGCAAGTTAGTGTTTCAATAGGTATGATGAAAGATATATGGGTAGCAAACCGAATAATCAAGGGCATTAGAGTGACAACTTTACTCGTTCAGCATATATAGCTTCACCTCAAATTCTTGAAGATCCAGCCTGGATTGTGGACTCCGGTGCCAGCAATCACGTAACAGCTAAAAAAGGTAATCTGCATACTGGCACAAAATATGAAGGTAAAGGGAAATTGTTGGTTGGTGATGGAAACTCACTACATATTGCACATATCGGGAATGGTAATGTTCCTACACTAACTGATAAGCCTCTTATATTAAACATGTTATTACATGTGCCTTCGATCAAGAGAAATCTAGTTAGTGTCTCTCACCTTACCAATGATAACAAAGTATTTATGGAATTCTTCTCTGATTGTTATTCTGTGAAGGACCTACAAACGAGGAGAATTCTGCTGCAAGGGATACTTAAGGATGGGCTGTATCAGTTGAATTTACCAAGCCACAAACCAGAATACACAGCAACAGAGTCAAGTCATCAAAATAAATCCAACTGCTACTCAGTGAGTTCCAGTTGTAAAGAGTCAGCCCAAGTTGTCAAAATGTCTGAGTCTGAACTTGATATTTGGCATAGGAGGTTAGGTCACCCTTCAAATCATGTGTTGAGTCAAGTTTTCGAGTCATGTAATAAGTTCAAACGAGCTAATGAAACTCCTACTTTCTGTGAGTCATGTAAACTTGGCAAATCTTATGCACTGCCTTTCAATACCTCTTCATCATATGCCTCAAATCCTTTAGATCTGGTGCACACTAATGTATAGGGACCATCACCCCTAAATTCTACCTTAGGATTTAGATACTATATAATTTTTGTAGATGACCATAGTAGATTTACCTGGATCTACCCCATGAAACATAAATCTGAGGCCCTGAACATCTTCACTCAGTTCAAAAAATTAGTTGAAAATCAACTGGAGAGAGATTAAATCACTACAATCGGACTGGGGAGGAGAGTTCAGAAACTTGGCAAAATTTCTCTAGAATCAAGCATTGAGATTAGACATTCATGCCCTTACACCTCTGCACAAAACGTAGAAAGGAAACATATGCATGTCACTGAAACAGGATTGACATTGCTAGCTCAAGCCTAAATGCCCTTATTCTACTTGTTGGAATCATTCAAAACAGCAGCCTACTTGATAAACAGACTTCCTACTTCTGTCCTTAAAAACAAATCACCATATCAGACTTTATTTAGAAAATATTTCGATTACAAATTGTTGAAAACCTTTGGTTGCACATGTTATCCATGCCTTAGACCCTATCAGAAGCATAAGTTTAGCTTCCATTCACAGAGATGCGTCTTCCTTGGCTATGGTGACTCACAAAAAGGTTACAAGTGTCTAAGTTCAACAAGTATAACTTACACTTCAAGACATGTTGTTTTCAATGAGTTAGAATTTCCATTTAAAACAGGGTTCATAAACAAGCTATATCAGTCACAGACTTCTGAAACAACCACGAGTTCTCTTTCCCTTGTTGAGTCAAGTCATAAACTTATCCCTCCAAAAACAACTGATACTGCTCAGCTTCATGTATCACCTGCTGCATGCATACCTCTCTAATAGAGAACTTGTGATTGGGAGTGAAGTAGATGCAGGTAATAATGATGAGGATAATCAAGAAGAGTTAACCAGTCATGAGGGAATTGAAATTCAGCCTGGTAAACAGAACACTGAAGTTAATGCTGAGAACACATGAAGTGAAAATGCTGGTGAACAGAACACTGGAGTTAATGCTAAGAACACAGGAAATGAAAATGATGATCACAACATTGGTCATCAAATGGTTACTAGAAGCAAAGCTGGGATTTTCAAACCAAAAGTCTATACAAGTCAAGTGCAGGATAAATTAACTGAGATTGAGCCATTGACTGCAAATAAGGCTCTACAGAGTAGCAGTTGGTGAAAAGCAATAGGAAGAATACAATGCTTTAATGAGGAATGAGACATGGACACGTGTACCGCCTATGATTAGAGCAAAAGTAATTGGTAACAAGTGGGTTTTCAGGCTGAAATTTGACACTAAAGGAAGAGTGCAAAGGCAAAAAGCAATACTAGTTGCTAAGGGATTTCTTCAAACTCCTGGGATAGACTTCAGTGAAACGTTTAGTCCTGTTGTTAAGGCATCAACCCTGAAGATTATCCTAACACTTGCTATATCTGAAGACTGGGAAATCAGGCAGGTGGACATAAACAATGCGTTTCTAAATGGTGAGTTAAATGATGTGGTATATATGGATCAGCCACAAGGATTTGTAGATAAAGAAAATCCAAATTTTGTTTGCAAATTAAGAAAGGCTCTATAAAAACTAAGGCAGGCACCTAGAGCCTGGCATGAAAGGCTAAAAGGTACTCTGTTAGACTGGAACTTTCAACGGTCAAAAGCTGATAATTCTTTGTTTTTTTTTTTGGAAGGTGAAAGAGATGTGCTTTTTGCTCTGATATATGTGGATGACATAGTTATAATAGGTAACAACAAACATCAAATACAAGACTTCATTGATAAGATAAACACTTGTTTTGCACTTAAAGATATGGGAAGTCTTAGCCAATTCTTGGGAATTAAGGTTCACAGAGATGAAAGCAGATTATACTTGACACAAGCTAAGTTTGCTGAGAATTTACTCAAGAAATTTGGCTTTGAAAACTTAAACCCAAGCCTGACACCAATGACAGCAGGTAAATTAATTTCCAAGACTGAGGGACAAGCTATGTAGGATCCTACTCTATTCAGAAGTGCCATTGGTGGTCTCCAATATCTGGTTCATACAAGACCAGATATTACTTACTCTGTAAATAGGTTGAGTCAGTTCATCCAAGCCCCCACTGATACTCACTGGAAGATGCTGAAACGAGTATTTAGATACTTGAAGGGAACATTAAACCTTGGCATTGCAATTCGAAAAAGTGACAACCTTGACATAATAGCATTTGCAGATTCAGATTGGGCCTCCTGTCCAGATGACAGGAGGTCTACTGCAGGCTACTGTGTATACATTGAAGATAATCTAGTATCTTGGAGCTCTAAAAAACAACATGTTGTTGCCAGGTCGAGTACAAAAGCTGAGTACCGGGCGCAAGCTCACACTGCTTCAGAAAATACATGGATTCAGTCACTAATGAATGAACTGAAGATACCACAGAAGTCAGTACCTAACATCTGATGTGATAACTTGAGTGCAAATGCATTAGCCTCAAACCCTGTTTATCACGCACGAACTAAGCACATAGAGCTTGATGCTCACTTTGTAAGAGACAAGGTAATGAAGGGAGAACTGAAAATACAATATGTGCCATCCTCAGATCAAACGACGGATCTACTTACCAAACCACTGGCTCATCCAAGGTTTCAATTTCTCAGAGACAAGCTTGGAGTGGTAGAAACTTACTCCACCTTGAAGGGGAGAGTTAAAATGGTGATGTCAACGTGATGATTGAGCACAGCAAAATCATGCTGTCAGCTGCTACCCTTCCTGAATTTTAGGAGTGGTGTATCAAGTTAGTTAGACACCTGGAAAATCAATTCTAGAATATTCCTTGTATGTACATTCCTTGTATAGCTCGTGTGTATATTTAAAACAATTGTAATTGATAAATGAACATAGTGAATTGAAGAAGCAATTCCAACCACTTTCTCCTTTCTTTAATTTTGTCCGTAAACAAATGTGGGTATTTTTTAAAATTTTATTCCTTTCAACATTTAGGGAATCATGTATTCTCCAATGCTTAGTAAATTGTTACCTAATGGGGAGCATTACTGAATGGGGGAGTGAGCTCCGAACTAATAATGCTTGGACTTAATTCCTTGCCCACTCGTGGATGATAAAGGACTTATGCACATCTCTTATTATCAGCGTTTCGAAAAGGCGTAAAACGAAACGATGTTAGGCATGAAGGTCAAGCTTCAAAATTTAAGAACCTAAGCGAGGCGGAGGCATAGGCGTGAAAAATGTGATTTCATATTTTTAATATTATTTGAAATTTTTAATCATTTTAAAAATTATTTAATAGTTAAAATACTACATACCAAACATTTAAAATTATAAAATACTATATTTATTTAATAAATCCTACAATTAATCAATTTTCGAAATGTAAAAGCTAGACTATTTTTTCATAATTTTAACTCAACTAGACAATTCGTAGAAACTTCACACATACTTTCGAAATTTCAACAAAATGATAAGTCTTAAAATCATAATTTCATAATTTAGATAGCACCGTAGCTTAAACTTCTCTAACACTTTATGAGATAAAGTATAGCCCTTTTTGGGCTCAATTTTAATGAAAATTTGGCGGAAAATGAGTTTTGAAATAAGTATTTTTTTTGGAGAATTTATAGTTAAAAAATAAGGAAAAGTTTTCTATTTACGTGTAATATTATTTTATAGAAAATTATATGGTTGAAAATGAGCTTTAAAAAAAAAAGAAAAAAAGAGAGAGACCAAACACAGGCATAAAGTTATTTAAAAACTTGAAACTAAATTAAACTAAAAAGCTTTTAAAAGAGGGAAAAAATAAACCGCGCCTAATCATGCATTAAGTGGTCAACTTAGCACTTAACTGCTTAATTTCACTCTTACAGTCAAGGCATTTTTCTTATGTTTCACGTCTAGGCACACTTTTTAAAACACTGCTTATTACCTATAGCTTTTGTAAAAAAGTGATAGTGTTTCCATACATTAGTTAGTCTTAAGAGTTGGAGATCACCTGCATTTTTTTCTCTCATCGAGACTAATTCTAGATGATAAATGGGTTTGATCACATCATTACTAACTTTTCATAGTTAGGATGCACGTGTTTAAGGGAAAAATCTCAAATTAAATAAAGATGAAACATAGACAAACATATAAGAATTTGGACTACTCTTAACAAAATTGACTATTAGGATGGACTCCCAATTCTTAATAGCAGGTGGGTGCTCACATGGGTATCATGTCCAAAACCTTTTGTTCAAATATTGCAAAGACTTCATTGTTTTAAATGCACTTGGGATTGAATACTTTGACATTGCTGGAAAAGTACCAATACGCTCTCAAGGTCAAATATGACAGCAAATTTTCATTTGAGTCTCCATTCAAGTCACATGCGTGGTTTGAAGACGTGGCCCATGTAAGGGTAGCATATATGTTTTGGTCATGACCGCGAAACGTATTTGCAATTTTTCACCTTCAAATGCATGCGAGGAAAGATGGAATACCTTATTTAATGTCCAAATTCAATGGGACAACCTAAATGAAAGAAAGATGTCAATATATAAAGATTCTTGAATCAACACATCAATTTTGTGAATAAAAATCTTAACAGTACTTCTATTTTATGAATAAGTTCACTATTCTCCTGTTTGGTGGGGATTAAAATCAGATTTATAGTCGATTTTGATAAAAGTTGATGAAATGTATGGTTGAAAAGTTGTGGGTCCCATAAAAATGTTTCGTTAAAATTAGTTATTGGCTTTAACTTGGATTAAAATCTGGATTTTAATTTATACCAAACAGGGGCATATTACCATTTGAGCATCAATCTACCATAGTTTCACAAGAATATATGTGTTTTAGAATGCTTGAGGAATTATAAATTGGTTTTTATTGAAGACTTCAAAATATATCTAGTCCGCTCACGAACTTAATACAAACACTCTACTGAAATGATCACACATCTTGACACAAAAAGTAAGAAGCTAGAGCAAAGAAAAAGCATCCCGAGATACCATCCCAAACAAAAACATAGATATATCTTATGATAGCATAATTTTCCAAGCCACAAATAAAACCAGATAATTTCTCAATTAATCCTTCTGCAGTTCTTCCTTATCTCTCCATTTGATCCTGTGAGGGGGCTAATGTCCCCCATTTTAATCATGGCGGAGGCAAAATCAGATTGAAAGGTGTTTGGATTGTTGACGTAAGTTGAGACGATTGAATTAGTGGATCCACCACTAAAAAGTTGTTGATCGGAGTGGAGTAGTCCCCTCTGATTCACAAGGTTATTGAAATAATTGTTGTCAAATTTTGTTGGAGTCTGAAGATCCAAAGGTGCCAAATTGTTGTCCCCTGAACCACTGGCTCTGGGACAGTTTCCTTGCCTTGTTCGTGCGAATGAAGGGTCCAAGTTGGTTTCGTTGTATATACGAGCCCTAAAGTTGGTGCATCTTGCTTGCCCAATTGTATGAGAACCTGCAGGATTTGCAAAAGCATATATAACCAAGATGCATGCACGATTTCTATAAAAGAGTGGTGTCAAAACTTGAATCCTGGATCTTTGCCTGATCGAATGCTACATTGAAGCACCTCGTCTAAGAGTTTGAATAAAAGGAGAATAAGCCCCTGTTTAATGGCCATTATTTATACAAAAAATGTTTTGAATAACGATTGTTAGGAGATTGTATAGTTAAAAAGTAGGGAAAAGTTTTCAGTTTACGTGCAGAAAACTTTATTGTGTGAATGTGTGGTTGAAAATAAGTTTGAAGAAGAAAGAGTTTTCAAATAATAGTTACCAAACAGAGGCTAAAAGTAAGAAGGGCTTGTAAAGAGAACAAACCAGATAAAGCAACAAGGTCCCTGGTGGAAAGTCCAAGAGCACTGAATCTTGAAGTAAGGGCATTAAGATTTGAAGTTGGAGGGGGGATGCCATTGTTTGCAGCAGCCTGGCTTGCTGTTCTTGCATCTCTTCTTCCAAGTTTTACATTCCAGCTAGGCCCTCCAAGCTGCAATTAGGATCATACATACTAAATATTATTGTTTGGCCCTAAATGGACCACATTCTGTAAATGATACAAGTGTTCTCAAGACTTGAATTTGTATGTACTTTTGAATATTATATATATCAAAGTTTTTGAAGTATGCGTATTAGTTTTTTTGTAGCCAAACTTACCGTGACAACAGAATCACGAGAAGCGATAGCCAATATATCAGCACAAGATACAACTCCAGGGCACACATTCTCAACAGCAGACTTTATGTTGTCAACAACATCAAATCCCCGGGCAGAGTTACGATTTGGATTTGCGCTCTTTTCTCCAGTGAAGGAAGAAGTGTCGTCAAGGAGGATTGACCCATCACATCCCTGGAAAGGTATCCACATCAATTAGATAAATTATGGACGAACAGTTTGTATTATAAGTTGGAAATTGTGGTCGAGGGGTAGGAATTGTGACAGAATTTTTCTTTTATTCGAGCAAGTGAAATGTATAATGGTTGTCCCAGGAAAGAAGGATGAAGCAACTCTGTCAGAAGGATGTCAGAAGGATTTGACAGAAAGCTTGACATAATTGCATATGGCAGTAAATGATTCGATGAAGTTGACTATATTTTAAACTGTCTAATGATAGAATGTTATGTAAAATTATGTCAACCTTGATTTTCATGTAGCATGATTGGGGAAAGAATGCCATGAAGCAAAAGATGAGTAAAATAAACATACATGTATTTGCGATGGAGCAAATGTGTCCGTGTGAATATTATCAGGACAATACAAAAATTTAGATGTTTGTCATATGACTCGAGCATTGAGTGTAAGCGGTGCTTCTGACGCTGATATACAGTTACATGCAGCATAAAATTCATAATATAGTTAATAAAAGCTCTAATAAGAAAATTACATTCACGAAACAATCGTGGAAGAATAAGCGAAGGAGAGAGGCGCCCATTCGAGCTTCCTTTGATATAGCAGATTGCACAGCAGATTTGACAGTGGAAAAAAGGTTTGGACAAGATCTTGAGTAAAAACCAGTGGAAAGTTGAGCCGACGAGTTTCCTATTAAGATAGCAAGTATAGCCAAAACAATGGCACTCTTGAAAAGGGCCATTGGAAATTAAGTTAGAAATATAATCCAACAAATAGAACTAAGAAGAAAGTGTGTTGTACACATTGTAAGGAGAAATCCAATATATATATGTATATAGGCAAGTTGTTGACTGCTCTCTCTAGGTATTTTTGGCTCGGCCGGTTACCTAATTTGCAGACTTATTTTGCGTGGCATTTCAAAGTTTGAAAGCTTTGACGAAGTAAAAGCTTAAATTTTTTGTTCTTTTAACCAATGCTTTCCCAGCTAAACTCTTTGATATAATATAATGTAAGATGATTGCGACCTAATTAAAGATGGTAATCGAGGCACCAATCTAATAATAACATCGGCCTTAATTCCCAAATTGAACTGAGGTTTCAGTCAATTGTTTAACCAAAACAAGCAAGTAAAATGAGACCTCGACATTGGATACATTATCGTTAGTTATTGCCTTTAGGGTTAACTAAATTAACAGTTATTTTTATACTCGAGCGATGTATCAATTATTTGTCAACAATAGTCTGTGAGAAATATTTTAAGGAACCAGGGATGGCTGTTACGTGTTGAAATAATTATTATTTATCTGGACTCACGAAAGGGCCCCAAGCATGCCCTCGTGCCAAAATATGGATACTTGCACCTGAACTTCAAATATTGTCGAATCAAAAATGCACCTCGGCTACCGAGTTTCTCTTTATTAATGGAATGACCCTCAATCACTTAGCTAATCGACAATTGAAAGCCTCATCCTAATAGTGGCCTTAAAGGCATCGGCTCATCCTCGAACATAAATGCAATTTAAGTTCAAAAGTCGATACAATCAAATCAACAGGTATTTTAGTGCAAAAGTCTATGCGTGCACATAATAAAATATATACGACAAGTGTCAGGGAAGTGCAAACCTCAATGAGAATATTAGAATTTGAACTTCATCCGCGTGACTTCTAACCTAATGATGAAATGATATCAACTTATAAAAATGATCAAAAGGCCCATACAAATTGTATACAATATGGCAATATACACAACTAATAAAGAGTTGAAAATCAAACGATGAGAAATCTAAATATTAAAAGTTTAAAGATCCAATCTTTCACTCTAGAAAGTCACCTCGGATCAAAGTGAAACCTAGTGTCGCACTTTTGGAAATCTTAGCACCTGTTTGGTACACATTAAAATTTTTATTTTCATTCTTCTACTCATTTTCAACCACACATTCTTCAATAAAATAATATTTTTCATCACATCAATAACTTTTCCTTCTTTTTCAACCACACATTCTTCATCAATCTACTATTTCAAAATATATTCTTCCAAAATAATGTGGCTCAAACACACCCTTAACATTCTTTAAACGAGTACGATCAACCTCTAAACCAGTGGTTACGATGTGGCAGCCCATGATCGGTCAAGGCCAATTCTCATGCTGGGCTTTTTTTTGGTTGGACCAAGCCGATTCGAGTTGTTTCACCCGGTTTGACACCTATAAATATACCAAGAAAAGAAAAGAAAAAGATTGAGCATAATAATGAAAAAAAAAAAAAAAAAAAGGTTGGAAGGCATAAAATACATCAATGAGAGAATATTAAAAACATTTAATATAATTAAAATGNTTATACGAAGATTACAAAACGGTCACTGAAGTTTGAAACTTTCAGAGACGGTCACTCAATTTTCACGCGGTTTCAAAAATGGTCACTGAAGTTAGTTTTAGAACTTTTATGTTTTAACTGAAACCTAAAGCACCAAAACACGATCACTTAAACGCTGGAGGACCTCAACTTCAAAATTCATCTAAAATCCACCTCCAAGCTCCAGCCACTCCTCTGCCATACAAAACTGCCTGCAACTCCATTTTCGGCGACTCCTAACCCAAGCCCAGCATACTGGTAGACTGTCCTCATCATGGCAAACCTAACCATGGTCTCCAAACATCTACTAAACTACCCAATCAACAATTGCAGCCAATTTGTTGCTCAAACATATAATACTGCTCAGGACATTCACGAATAATTTTTGCAAGCTTATTATATAATTCCCTCAGACCACCAATTTGTTGCTTCGCCTTCTCGATAACACCTAATCAAAATTATAATAATGACTATGAAATCAACATCAACAAGAATGACAATTATAAACTACCCAATCAACAATTGCAGCCACCATTTTCGCACGCAGTCGACGCACAGATTTCAGAAGCACATTCCAGCGACGATAGTCATTACCATGATTGAGGACCACCCCATTCAGCACCCTCTCATCATGGTGAAGCTATTCCACACGTGGGTCTTTGACAATTTGCCACTACAATTCGTTAACCTCACTTGCTCTGCAGTTCCCGACCCATAAGTACAGAGCCGAGTTCTTTTTTGAAGGTAAAACTCTACAGCAGTCTCTCTTTGGTGACTGCAAACACAAATGGATTCAGTCAATTGCAATGAAAATTAGTTCCTGGTATTGTATTGTCAAAAAGAAAAGATTCATTTGCAAGTGCTGAATTTACCCTCTTCCAACGGCTGCTATCAGGCCTTTTCAAGACAACAATGGAATCGAGCTTTTCAGGGGGGTCACTTTTCCACGTGCAGTACTGATGTGATTCCTTGTCACGCTTGTAAACACCAATTATTTGTCTCCTCTTTTTATCGTATTTTTTTGTGTTCATGTAATACAAGAAAGGCTTCTGGCAAGGGTGGCTGCAATTGTTGATTGGGTAGTTTAGTAGATGTTTGGAGACCATAGTTAGGTTTGCCATGATGAGGGCAGACTACCAGTATGTTGGGCTTGGGTTGGGAGTCACCGGAAATGGAGTTGCCGGCAGTTTTGTGTGGCGGAGGAGTGGCTAGAGCTCGGAGGTGGATTTTAGATGAATTTTGAAGTTGAAGTCCTCCGGATTTTAAGTGACCGTGTTTTGGTGCTTTAGGTTTCAATTAAAACATAAAAGTCCTAAAACTAACTTCAGTTAAATTTCTGAAACCGCGTGAAAGTTGAGCGACCGTTTCTGAAAGTCTTAAACTTCAGTGACCATTTTGTAATTTTCGTGTAACTTCAGTGACTGTTTGTGAAATTAACCCAATTAAAACGTGATGAAAAAAAAAAAAAGTCAAATCAATATGAGTAGCTAACTGTATTATTTAATATCTTTGACATATTGTTAACCCAACGCTTACCTTCCCTCTCACTCCCTCTTAAAAGAGAAAAAATTTACAAAAAATCGCCAAACAGAAATAGGCCTACGCACTTTGTCAAACATTAAACAAAACGATGATTTGATTTATTAATAAAAGATAATGTTATCAACTGTAAAGTTAGATCCGCGTAGAAAGTGGATTGTTTTTAAATTTTTGTTGACAAAAGATAAAGTTACCAAAGAATAGTATAATGATTTGGAGACGACCTAAGAGATAAAGCGACACTCGGACTTTTTCGACGTGCGTAAAAATTTGACTTATGGAGAGTATGTATTCATTATGATGGGAAAGTTTTCTTGAGCATTGAAATTAAGGACAATTACTAAAGTTAATTAGCCAGTGAAGTATAATATTCTGATTGCACATTCACATTATAAG
>CAIGRF010140965.1:8196-24388 GCA_903798235.1 Fraxinus ornus
TCCACAACTAACCAAGTATAACTGGGCCAATAAACAATTATTCGCAATAGAAGTCCTTCAACTTTGACTTTTGAGGCAATTACCTAACATGTACTACATTAAGTATTTATCCTTCAATCATACTACATGTATATCATTGTTTACATTGTTATACGTGACAACATACCATTTGACAGTTTAAAAAAACACTTCTCTCTCCCACATTTTTTTTGAAAACAAAGGAGATGTCATTCTCAATGTAATCCACTAAATGTACATTTAGCATTATTGTTTATCTTTTCACTTTAGTCCTAGATGAACTTATGAATGTAATGTTAGTTGATGAAGCTCGATTGGGGTTAAAATTTAGAACTTTAAAGTAGTAAGAAAACTGATGATTTAGGTTAGTTAGAACCAAGATAACACAACGTCATTTAGTAGTAGTATGAATCAAGACACGGTAAGAGTAATCATCATGTGACAAAAAAGTTATCATTCAATTATTTATATTGATTGAATTGAAGATAATGTAACATATAGAATTAGAGCTAATTGGTAAACACAAAGAGCTACAAGAGTTTTTGAGTTACCCAAATATCCTTGAAAGCTTAACTACATGGAACAATTATTGGACGTGATATGTTTTGTAGAAAGGAATGTCGGACATGTAAAGCACGAAATCAGAATTGAGAATATACATCAATAAATGAACACAGTGAAAATTGAAAAATGGTCATACTTCAAAAGTAATAGAGTTCGAATAATATGATATACTAAAAAATAAGAGTTGATTCAATACCAATAGAATTCCAAGTCTTGTTTTTTTTCCAAAAACATAACTAGTATTAGATCTTGATGCCATTAAACCATTACGTAGAACATATACTTGAAGTCCATTTGCAGAAAATGAATTCAAAATATATTTTGGTATCCTTTGTTACTTCATGTGTGCTTTTATGTGCTATTTGTTACTCTTGCTTTAAACTGTTTTTTTGCTTACACGTGGCCACTTAGATGCAAATATTTCCTATACAAAATTATTAATAATTTCTTCTTGTAGATTAGTCAAACGGTAGCGAAATTTAAGGCGAAGAGGTCGTAAATGAAGCGGCCAAAACAAAGTCCAATTTCTTTGCATTACGTAGTACCTTTTTGGATTTCTTCACCTGTCCATACAATATTTATTATTTTATTCATATGACGTCATTAACAAGCTTAATTATCCAAATTCAAAAGGAAAAAAGGTTACTTATCCAATAACTAGTTATTTTTACATCTTAAATGCCTACAAATTTTATTTACTCTCGACACAAAACTTTTTTAAATTACAACGGCTAATCTCAAAATTTGATAGGATTAAGTTGCCAACAGATCTCGACCACCTATCCATCCACTTGTTATCATCTGCGAACTAATACAATGTGGAGCAAAAGTTGTCATTCCAAAAAATGTCTTTGTTTGTACATCAAAAATCAAGTCACTATCGAAAAATAAAAAAAATACGAAGCGCACCGGAGATAAGTGAAAACAAATACTTACGTCCTCAAGTGTTAACTTACACACATTGTAGGAGGATATGGTATAAAAGCTGTTATGTGTGTAGACAATATTTCGGCACAAGTTTAACGACACAAAAAATGATGTTAAACCACAAAGGAAGATAGTAGAATCAAAAAGAAGAAGAAGAAATTTGGATGAAATGATCCGAGGCAAGTGATATCACTCTTCCCTTAAGACAAATTTGCCTCAATGTAGTAACGACAATTGTCTCTCAAGATGCAACGAATTATTTCGTTATAGTAGAAGCATTTCCATCTACAAGGCAACAACGAATTTGAATGGATTATTTTATCTACAAAGAATTATTTTGAATGCAAAGTTTGGGAAAGTTTTGGCAAGAATTTTGTCACGCTTCGCCACGTGGCCGATCCAACGAAGCCCGTTCGCCGAACCCATGTGGCATCCCACGTGGAGTGCATAGGACCCACTGAAGCAGTCACATGTGGAGAGGCTCTATCGAAGCCCCTCTGTCGAAGTCTCAACCACGACGAGTGACGACCCGCATTTAAAGATCCTGAAGTCGTGAAATCTTGTTGAAATGATTGATATGACTTTTGTAATGAGTAATATGTTGAAGTCTTGTCAACATAGGTTACATGGTGTTTGTCCCTTTATGGGAGAATTTAATGCGCCACAAGTTAGTTGGGTCAAAATTGATACCTATGATAAGATGCTTCAGTTAAAGGGATGGGGTCATGTGTCTCTCATCTAATGGTTATCATTTCACATGTAACACTATACATACTCTCCCCCTTTGTATCATTTGGGGATAATGCAAATACATCTACAGTAAGCCATATATTCTCCCTGAGTTAAATCTTTTGTTGATAAAGTAAGATATTTGATCTTGGCTTTTAGTTTGGTTTTTGTTGATTTTTCCTTATCGTGTGATTTCGATTATATATCTTAGCACTTTGGCTCACCAAGGTAGCTATTAGATCCACCGCATCACAGGTAGAGACATAGTTCTGCTACCTCTCAATCCAAAACTTGTAAAAATTTAAAGTGGCACCCGGACCTCAGGCGGCAACATGTCCATCACTGCTGAGGCAATCTCCTCATCCTGCACAACCAAAAATCTTCCTGCCTTTCCGGGGGTCCTCGTCACTGGAGCCTTTTTCATAGCCTTGGAGGTCTGCTCCACCTCCTTCGCAGCCTCTTTACCTATCTCCCTTGCCTTTTGAGCCTTTGTAGCAGTAAAGGAAGACCGCATCAGCTTCGGCGATGGTAGAGGAGTGGTCTGCTTGGACACTGGGGCACTAGTTGTGCCGAACTTCCCAAGAACAAGACTAGGGCCATGGGACGGTTTTCTTTTCTTTTGGGGCTCCTCTACCTTCCCCTTGCCCTTGACAACTTTCTGGGCCCCTTCTTCTCCACTCTTCTCAGCATGTTCTTTGCTGAAGCGTTCCAGTTTTCCTTGACATGCTAGCACCTCCGGAGGACCATTTTAAAGCCCGAGAGCTCAATGTGGAAGTGGCCCTCAATATAGAAGCCATGTCAGGGGTGGGGTACTTTTTCCTCCCAAAATCATCTGCAAATAGCAAAGCCAATGTTAAAATCAATCCAAGTCAAGGAGCATCTACATGAAGCCTTAGTATTTTGCTTTTGAAGCCATTAATCCAAAGTCAGGGAAGAACTTGCTACGGTCAATTAGGTAGTCGAAATGCCTTGACCTTTAAGGACAACTGTAGATGTCTTCGATGACGTCCCACTTAGCTTGGGAGAGTTCAAAGCGAGTTCATGAAACTGCAAACCAATGAGCCTTCGAAATCCAACTATTATATCATTATCTATACTTGGACTTGGGGGACTATTACGTTGTTCGAAAACCTAACCATGACAAGAAAACCTGCTCTAAAGAAATATCACTCAAGACAGAAGTCCATGCATGACATGAATAACTATATATGAACTTGGGGGACTAATGTTACGCTTTGTTACGTGGCCCATCAACCAAAATCCGTTCGCTGAACTCATGCGGCATCCTACGTGGAGTGCATATGACCCACTGAAGCCCACTTTCACCGAAGTGGTCTTGTGTGAAGAGGCTTTGCCGAAGCCCTTTACCGAAGTCTCAACCATGACAAGTGACGACCCACGTTTGAAGATCCTAAACTCATGAAATCTTGTTGTAATAAACTAATAATTGATTTGATTTTTGTAATGAGTAATATGTCGAAATCTTATCAACATAGGTTATAGGATAACTGCCTTCTTTTTAGAAGCATTTAATGCGCCACATGCTAGTTGGATCAAAAATTGATACTTAGGATAAGATACTTCATTTAAAAGGATGGGGCCATGTGTCCCTCATCCATTGGTTACCATTTGTAACTCTATAAATATCCCACATTTGTGTCATTTGTAGGTAATGCAAATACATCTACAATATATATATTCTTTATCTTGAGTTAAATCTTTTGTTGATAAAGTAAGATATTTGATCTTGACTTTTAGTTTGATTTTCGTTGATTGTTCCTTATCGTTTGATTCCGATTATATATCATGTCGACGCCTGGACATATTTGTCTGCTATTATAAAGCTTCACGTTCAACGATTCAAAAAACGAGGTCAACTAATTTTTATTTAAAGAAGAGGAGGATTGTGAAGGAAGAGACAAATCCCAAATTCAGCAGCCTTCATGAAAGGACGCACCTTTCTCAGTCGCTCGTGATTTTTTTTTTCTTTCAACCTTGGATCACAATTTCTCATTCATTTGAAATTGATTTTGAGATTCCAAATATACTAGAATCATATACTCGACAAGTAGAACAAATAATCTATTTATTTTCATAATTTGACTATCGGATCAAATTCGAATATTTGACCGAAGTTGACAAGAAAGTCACTTTTCACATTTTTTATGATATTATACTTAAACCAATTTTCATCTCTTTTACTCAAATTCCAACATATATATGTAGAGTTCAAATAAATGAATCTTTATGTATTTTAATAAGGCTTATTAGCACAAAACGTCCCTACTTTTGACAGTGAGTGTGCAAAACGTCCCAACGTTTCAATTTTTGCATTTTCGCCCCTATTTCAACGTTTCAGTGTGGAAAACATCCCTTTCACTATTTTTCAGTGTAAAATGATCAAAATACCCCCCAATTTTTAAATAAAACAAATTTTGTCATTGTTGGGGCAAAACGGCCCAACGTTTCAATTTTTTTTTTTTTTTTTTGCATTTTCGCCCTTATTTCAACATTTCAGTGTGAAAAACGTCATTTTCACTATTTTTCAATGTAAAATGATCAATATATCCTCATAATTCATATTTAAATAAAACAAAAAATAAAAATAAAAATAAAAAAAATTACAATTATGCTCACAATGTAAAAAAGAAAATAAAATGGAGAACCACCAGACCCCACCACCATTCAAATCACCATAATTGTAATTTATTTTTTTATTTAAATATGATGGTATATTAGTCATTTTACATTGAAAAATAGTGAAATGACGTTTTTCGCAATGAAACATTGAAATAAGGGTGAAAATGCAAAAAAAATAAAACGTTGAGATATTTTGTACACTCACTGTCAAATGTAAGGACGCTTTGTGCCAATAAGCCATTTTAATAATAAAACAAATTTCTACCTTACGTAGAAGAAACATCCAGCATAATCAATAATATTTTATTTATTGTATACATTTCCCATACATAATGTTCACGTGCCACATGATGGCTGATGTAAACATATTGAATAAATAATTTTGTTGCAGATCAATAATCAACAGATTGCGCCATTAAAGGCGAAGAAAAAAGAAAGGTGTCGTAATTTGCTTTCGGCCATGAAAATGAAAGAAATTGATAGCGACTTTAGCGTTACGTGCATCTTTAGTTTTCCTCATCTATCATCTTTTTTTTATCATCAAGTCACCTTATTATACAAGAGCAATGTACAGGGCAAAGTTGAATTTAAACTATTTTTTTTCCTTTTGGTAAAAGTGAGGATCTTCAACCTATAAATTAAATAGTATTTTGCATAATCATCAATAAAAATTATAAAATATTCATTACATGCGAAGATAACATTAGCACAATTGAAGTCCTCACAGATCAGATTTGGCTAGATCAATGGCGGGATAGGATTGAACGAAGCAAAGAATTCACCTCATGCGAGAGAGAGCACTATAAGTTAATCGACTTGACAATAAGTTAATCTTGGAAGTCGGCTCGACTTGCTTCACCCCACAGGTCATACTCATATGTCTATTTTTATTTATTTTTTAAATGAAATTTGTTGACTCGTAAGTCGTAACCATTCATATACCGACGCATCAATCACTTTACGAGTTAGTTTCGACATATTGATGAACTACTGGACTAAAACTGCATTTTTCATAAATAATTAATTTTAATAGGATAATTGATCTGAAAATCAATATTTTTCTAGATTTTAAACTTTTAAAGTTGTGCTGCCTCTCCTCCTATTGCAATACATCTCAGCAGAAATATGAAAATAAGCTTAACACGATTTTGATATGTAGAGTCGTGTTTGGCTACGCTAAAATGCTGCAAAAGTAGTTAAAAATAAATAAAAATACTTGGCTTGAATATTTGATAATCCCATCATCTATGATTGAGTTGCGAAAACTATCTTCCGAAGGATTCTAACTTATGACTAATCGGTTAATAGCGACTGCTCCACCACCGAACGAATTTGAGTAGTCTCTTCAGCCCTCTCCACAAATATTTGTAACGCCTGTTTTGATTATTAAAATACTTTAATTTTAAACAGCTGTTTGGATTATAGAAAAATACTTGTAAAGAATAGTTTAATGTCACCTGCTTTATTTTTTTATTTTGCATAATAATACCTAAAATATCTTTAAAAAACTTAGCAGATACCAACCAAACTTTCTTTTGGTGTCACTTGGAACAACTAGAGGCATCTCTGAGAGACACGAGTTGAGCAACTGCACAGAATCTCAACATTGTAGGGACAACAATTTTTTTTTTTTTATAAATGTGTATAAATGTATAATTATATTTTCAGAAATTTTATTAGTTTGCAAATTTTAAATTTTTATCATTATGTTAAGTTAAAAGACAATATTTAAGAAAAAAGAGTAAATAAAATTTATGTTATGTTAGTATTTTTTTTTTTAATTTAACATATTATTGCAAAAAAATTATTCATGATTTCTAATTTTAAACTATCTTGCTTCTCAAATATTTTTTTTTTTAAAACTATATATTTTACTACCCCAATCCCAAATGTCCAATTAACTTCATTAACCAATTACCAACCCACAATAAGTAGTTCAAAATACAAATGATTAAAGTGAAGAGTGAAAAACCAACCCATTATATTGACAATTTTTGATATATTGACTTATTTGAAAAGATTGGATTGTTTTTCGAATATATTTATTACTTATTGAATACTATTGACAATTTCTATTATGCATCTGACAAAAGAAATTTTTCAAAATTGAAGTTATTTAAAATCTTATTTGCTAACTACCATGTTACCAGAACGATTGAATGAGCTGTTTTGATTTGAACAAGATTTATTAGAATATATTGATGACGAAAATTTAATTAGCGAGTTTGCTTCTACAATTCCAGGAAAAATATTTTTATGTGATTAATTATATTTCAACGTTTACACGTGGTATTTGCTATTTTTGATTTTAATGTTTGCTCACATGGAATTGCACGTGGATGTCAGCAGCTTGGATGATACTTTCATGATAACATGTGAATTTTGATGGTGTTTAGTTGGTTCTTTTGAATTTTACTTGTTCTTTTCTTATCACATATAAGAAAATTAAAACAAAAAAAATTAAATATTATATTTTTGCAATGAAATAACATTATTGAAACTTATATATTTTTTAAATATATTTTTAATTACATGAAAGTGACATCATTTTAAAATATTATACAGAGCATCCAAAATTTCAAAATCGACCTAAGAACAACTCCATTCTATAAATAACAGCGTACGCATTGATCCGTCAATCTTTTCAACAAAATAGACAAAGACTCCACTCTATTATTCATTTTCTCAATATTGTTAATAAAAAAAATACAGTTTGGTAACTTGAGAGCATCTTGGTCTCTACCAATCTTGGTTAAGTTATGGTTATCGCAATTAGTACTAATTCTTGAATTATATTTTTATGAAAACGTAATAAATTCGACTTCGTTTACCTTATTGTGAAATGAAATTCTCCTCATCAAATAATAGTTATATTACTTATGTTTAGATACGTTGAATGTAAATTATACTTGACGAGAATTTTATCAGAACGCAAGAAAAAATAATTAACAAATGAGAGGTCATCGATTCACGCCTTGGAAAATATTTATGTGTTTGAGGAATTTATAGAGAAAATTGAAAATATAACTTAGATTATAATCATATCTATTACTTCCTTCGTTGATTTTGTTTTTCACATAGGTTAAGAAATTTTATTTAATGTTATTGAAAAGCAATTCCTGTAAAGAAAATTTAATGTTATTGAAAAGCAATTCTTGTAAAGAATATATTCTTAGTTTACTCTTACTTACCCTTATTTCCCAGTAGTAAATAATGTTTTTTTTATCCATGTTTTCAAGAAAAAATGGGAAATGTGTGTATTTAGCTCATGTTTCGTACACATTAAAATTTTCATTTTCAGTTTTCTACTTATTTTCAGCCACACATTCTTCAATAAAATAATATTTTCCATCACATCACTAATTTTTCCTTCTTTTTCAATTACACACTTTCCACCAATCCACTATTTCAAAATACATTCTTCCAAATAACGTGACTCAAACACACCCTTATTTGGATAATTTGAAGAACATAAATTAAAATTTGTAAAATTTCAAATTTAAGTGAGAGGAATTGGTTATAACTAGACAAACTAAATAACGGTATATTAGTGAATGAACAAAACAAATAATTTTTCAATAAAAATGATTATATAAATTAGACAAGAAAAATCAGTCATACACATAGGAAGGAGGGAGTATACGTTAAATAAGAGCTGTGCTTCATGTACAGAAGAACAACCCATATAAATGCAATAGAACACTCACACACGATGGGACCTGAACAAATTTTTTTTAAATATACGATGGACCCGCTTATTGTGAGTATTTTGGTGAAATTATGTGGATTTCTTTATGTACATGAGGGAATAGGCTTATGATAATTAAAACATGTACTTGAATGGCCATCGCCATTCCCATCAATTAGTTGCAAACAAAACATGAAGAATCTCATGTTGGGAATGGGGCCTCTAATAAACCACTTTTGACTGTTTAGTGCACCTAATTCACACTTTAATTGTTTACCAAAAGTGGCAATTTTTCTATGGATAGTAGGTTAATTAACTATTTTTGTTAATTAATTTGATTAATAAATAATTAATTAGACCACAACAATTGCCTCTCTTTTTTCCAACCATTCCTGCTCTTTTCCCACTCACTCCAAAAAAAAAAAAATAATAATAAAAAAAATTCCTGTATCTTACATTTTCCCATCCCATTAAGAAAAGAACAAATTATTCTCCCAATGGACCCACCCGTTATTTACCTCAACGAAAAAAGTACCCCTAGACTCTTTTGTAGTGGGGGCCCAAAAAATGGGTTAAATCCAAAAAAGTAACATGATTACGAGAATTGAGAATTTCATCCAAATTCACATTTTCACTTGCAAACTTACCTTATGTTCGGTACATATTAAAATTTTCATTTGCATTTTTCTACTCGTCAAATATTTTTCATCACATCAATAAATTTTCCTTCTTTTTCAACCACACATTCTCCATCAATATACTATTCTAAAATACATTTTTCAAAATAATGTGGCTCAAACACGCCCTTATTTATTTTCAAATAAGTAATTTTTAAGCGAGGCTAAATATTTTATTATTTGACTATTTAGAGAAATATTTATATACATAATTGACAAAACGTGAACTGGACTGAACTATAACACTTCAATTCTAGTATGATTTATTTCAATTATTATATTACAGCTCAAAAGTAAACTATAAAAGTATAAATTGTTGTGTAAATTTTCTTAGATTTATTATTTTTTTTTTTTCACGTTTTCTATTTTCGACTACCAAAGTTTTAGTTATTCTATAGATATTTATTAATTCATGTAAATTTATATAATTATGATTAAATTGAGAGGTTAAGTAAAAGTAATTTTGAAATGAGAAGCTTAAAACTGAGAATTGAATGAGAACGTTAGATTATCGATTTTAACTGAAATTGAATTGAGTTGAACGAGCAAGTTTGGTTCAATTAAGATCCGATTCAAGTAGCTGCAATCCCCTCGCATAATACTTATGGATTATGAGAATATATTTCTATTGGAATTTAGGATTTTTAGTTAATTAGTTAATATTTGTATTAGATTCTGAATTTCATCCAACGAAATCAATCCAATTAAAAGTGGGGAAAAATCTAATAATCTCAAAAGTATTCAGTACTTAATTCTTATCATTTTGTAGCCCCCGTTTGAGCCACATTTTTTAAAATGAGAATAAAAAATATTGTTGTTATTGGGCCCACCTAAGAGATAGAAAATTTGAATTTAAATGTTGATGTGATGGATAACGATCATATTTTTCATTTTAATAAGGAAAATAAATGGTTCAAACAGGCCGTAATAACACACATCAAATTAAATAAGAAATAAAAATAAAAATAAAAATAAAAATACAGACTTTCATATTTCGAAAATACCAAAAAATTGCTATATAATGCAGAGACGTGAAAAGGGCAAAACTCCAAAAGCAAGTGGTGTCCATAGATGCAGCTTTGCTTTTAGCTTTACTCCCTTACTCCCGCAATCCATCAGTACATTCACACCCGCCATTTTCCGTCATAACCCCCACCCCAACACCAATTGCACCTCCCCATGTGAATACTATATAAACATAATTCATGTATATATATTTCTGTTAGTGGAACCGCTCATCAAAAAGAAGATATCTTTGTGTATCTGGGTCTCACTGAGATTTTCTGCTTTTGTGAAACCAAACCTTCGGAACAAGTAAATGACAAACAAAAAGTTATGACCAGAAGACCCTTTAAATTCTTTTGCCATACGAGAGTAAGAGATATTTGATATTAATCAGGAGGGGTGTCTCCTGATCCTGCAGTGTCCGTCTATGCAATTCCTACTGTGAGATTTGCTGCTGAAAGATGGAAAATAGGGCCTTTTTGTTCTTATTTGTTGCCTTTATTGCTCTCTCTGTTTTCTTGAGCTCCAGCACTGCTCATTCCCACTCCAGAGATCCTTTCAAGTCCATCTTAGGTCTGGTTCAGTAATCTTTTAGTGATTCTTGATAATTGAATTGAATCGGTTTTTTCTTGGTGATTTTTGGCTTGTTAATGTAATAATAGCAAGTTCTTGGATTTATTTATGCTTTTCTTGGTATTTTTGGCAACTGGGCTTCCATTTTTTTTTTTAGTGATATGCGGCTACTTGGATTTTTTGTTTGTTTGTGATATTCATCAAGGCTAAAATTTTAAGGGGGTGCAATAATTTTGTTAGTTTTGAGCTGTGAAAATTTTGACTGTCTTATTTTATAATAGCAGTTATTGTTCTTGGAAAAATGGAAATCTTGGGCGTTATCTTTCTGTGCTTGATTTGGTAATTCAATATCTGATTTTTATATCCTTTAAGGAGTGATTTTTATATTTCAAGTGATACTTTTCTATGGTTTGTTAATTTCTCATTCCTTTCCGGTTAAAAGAATGAAGTTGTTATGGTCTCTTTATCTTTAAGTGCATATGTTGCATTTTTTTCTATATAGATCTTAAAGTCATTTTTTTTTTCATACGAAACATTCATGTAGGAGAACAAAATATGGGGTCATGGAAGGATGAGATACTGAGTTCTACTGCAGAAGCTCCAGGCCCTGCCAGCCTTGTTAGCACACTTGTATTGGCAAAGAACAGGACAAAGAGGCCTGACATTCTTTCTGGTTTTCACAAGTACAGAGGTGGATGGGATATTGCTAATAAACATTACTGGGCTGTAAGCTCTATTCTTCTTGCTTTTACCATCAATTTTTTTTTAATTATCTAGTAAATGTATAGCCAGATATGATATTGATCTGCAGTTTCTGTTAATGTGATGGTTATGCTAAGGATTGGTTTGAAATTGTTTTCAGAAATTACTTGTGTGATATCTGACAGATGAAATTAAGAATTACGGGATGCATTTTTTATTTTGTCTAATTCGTGGAAGGCGATTTTTATTAATCTCCTCAACATGTATTAAATTGGTGTGCTTGGGTTGCTCCCCCCCTCTTCCTTCTTTTTGAAGGTTGAGGTTATTTGTTCATGTCTTGTTATGACCATGTAACTTTAATGTCTAAAGACTATTCTTGTTTCATTCAATATCCATCCATTCTATCACAAACATTCACAATTTTATTTAACAAATGTAAATGGAAAAAGGTTTTTGTTGTTGAAAATGACAAAACTTTACTTTTAATGACTGGACCGTTGTGTTTGGTTGTGGATAAAATGGTTTCTTGGTCAAATGAACTATGCTTTCAGAAATTCTGTAAAGAAAATGCTCAGTCGGAAAAAGGAACCTACATGCAAAAAATGTCCCTGTGAGACTATAATAAGGCATCTTGTAAAGCTGATTTTTGGAATTTTGTGGCTTATTAAGCTAGATGTTCATTGAAATATATTTGTTTTCTAGGTAGAACACAAGGCATGCTGTTTCAAGTGCAATATTTGCTACTCTTAAATTCCAATCTCTTGAATATCTACCCAAACCAGTGGGTTTTGTCTGTTAAGTTCTACTGGGGTTAAATATTCATTGTATTTCATGGCAAAGATAAGAATCTTGCATAATATATTTTCATCAAGATTTTGACAGTTGTGTTCAGTCTGTTGGATTTACAGGTGCAGGAGCTTTTATTCTTGCAGTCCTATGGTTTGTTTCGTTTGGGCTGGCTCTTGTGGTGCATCATCTATGTGGATGGAAAATAAACATGAAAGGAAAAGAATCAAGCTGGTCTTTGAGGATTTGTCTGATAATGCTTATTATCTTTACAAGTGCTGCAGTGTAAAGCCTAAACTCATAGCCTTCCTTATTAAATGTCTCTATAGTTCAATGTATCTTCCATGATCATTTAGTGATTTTCGACTAGAGTTTTTCTCAATTAATGTTCACTGTGATTACGGTGTTTTCTCAATTAATATTCATTGTGATTACGTGTATGTGAATTTCATTACCCTTGTTTTATTGCTAGCATTTTGAAAAGCAAATGAATTCAGAATGATGACCAATTCTAAGTAATTTACAAGTCAGTGCTCTTCCTGAGGATGCAGTTAAACTGTAGCAACAATAGCACGTTAATTCTTCGTCCATTATGGATAGAGCAACTTGCTTAAGTTATTCTACATTATTTGGCTAATATTAGTTCTCCGACTCAGGAAGATTCATGATGATTATTGACTTTAGAGTGGTTAGATCAATGTCCTAATATCACTAATGGATTAAATATTATCTCAAGTTTGTATTTATGATATATGACATATCATCTTCCCCATTTTTGAGTTGTGAAATGTACTGGCTTTTGGCCCCATCTTGGATTAATGGTTGTTATTTCATTTATTTGTTACTTTGATTTGCAGTTTGAAGAAAGGCAATAGATTATATCTTTGTTCTCGATATGTGCTCAGGCTAATACCATCCACTTTTTTGTCACCAGGATTGGATGTATTCTTCTTTCTGTTGGGCAGGACGATTTTCATGGGGAAGCATTACACACTCTCAACTATGTTGTAAATCAATCGGACTACACAGTGCAAACGCTAAGGAATGTGACCACATATTTGTCACTTGCGAAAACTGTCAGTGTGGCCCAAGTTTTTCTTCCTTCAGATGTAATGAATGATATTGACCGGTTAAATGTGGACCTCAATACTGCAGCAAATACATTGGAGCAAAAGACAAATGAAAACTCTAGCAAAACGCGACGAGTCTTCAATACTGTGTATGATTATTTGTACCTTGATTGAATTTTAATTGATTTCGACTAATTCATTCATAGTGTAATGTCAATAACCAAATATATTGTTGCAGGAGATCAGCACTTATCACTGTTGCCGCAGTGATGCTTCTCATATCTCTTCTGGGCCTCGGTATGCGTTGTTAGATCATCCCATATTCTTTAACTAGAATAATGTGTTCTCTGTTGCTGATTGTGTTGTTATTTTGGTGCAGTTCTGTCTATCCTAGGTCATCAACACGCAATATGTGTGTAAGTTCTCTCTTTAAGGTTATTTAGTTGGTAGTTCATTATTTGTTTTTTCTTAGAGCTAATGATTATTCTGGTTTTAACAAAATTGCCTTTCGGTAGTTCACTCCTTGATTTTCTGACATTTCATCATATTGATGCAGATTTATTATTAGTGGATGGTTGCTTGTGGCAGTAACATTTGTCCTGTGCGGAGTTTTTGTCATCCTGAACAAGTGAGATTCTTTATTTTGACATAAACCACATTTATTTTTATGATGCACAATTTTTTTTTTTTTTGGGTAAATTATTCATACACTAGATTCAATTTGTTTTCTTACCTTGGGCAAAACTGCAACTCTTTAAATGATCGTGATTTGTCTGACCATCTGGTTCTTTTTTTTAATGTGTTTTCTACATATCGTATCACTATTTTATTTGCATTGTATCACTTTATGCTTCTTTTTCATAGTTTTTGGGCTTTTACCTATGAGTTGGCTTGTATTGCTTTTTCAACCATGTCCTTGATATCAGGGAAATAATAGAAAGACAATATTGACTATTCACGTGGAGCCTCATTTAAATTTTCTTCTTAAAGACCTCCTTTTATTTTGCTGAAATGATGACAGAATTCTCAAATTTCACTGTTTGTGTAATATGGGCATTCATTTTCTAAAATTGATCGAGTTCTTGAATTTCATTAATCGGTGACACACAAGAAAATTTGGTCGGGTGGATTATGATCATCTATATATATATATTTTAGTTTAGATTATGAAAAAGAATTCTCCCGGCGTGGATCTACTTGTTAATAGATCGGTAAGAGTATTATTGCAATAGATAACGCTTCTATAGAGTTCATTAACATGCAATTTCAGTATTTTTCTGGCATCTGTGAAAAAAAAAAAAGGTTCAAATGTATGTAAATAAAATTTCTCATAATTTGAATTCCTGAGCATCAGTGATCCTAAGGAATTCATATCTTGTGAAAGAATAGACACTTTTTTGTTTAATAGAAAAGCTTCTTGTTTCCTGAACATATTGATCTTGTATGTTGTAGTGCAATTTCAGACACTTGCATGGCCATGGGAGAATGGGTGGAAAATCCTCATGCAGAAACTGCCCTCAGCAATATCCTTCCTTGTGTGGACCAAAGAACCACAAATCAGACGTTATTTAAGAGTAAACAAGTGATCAATGATATTGTAAATATTGTCAATCAATACATAGTCTCTACTGCCAATGCAAACCCACCTCCCCAGGCAGTTCCTTATTATTTCAATCAATCGGGCCCAGCAATTCCTCATCTCTGCTATCCGTACGACTCACAGCTGCAAGATCGCCAGTGTACGGCTGAAGAAGTTACAATGGCAAATGCTTCCATGGTATGCAGTCTAACTTTATATCTCTTAACTTCTTGGAAAACATCTAATATCACAAGTTGAAATTGACCTTTATGTTAAAGATTGATATGCCAGTAAACGTGCATGGATAGTAGTGTCATGTATAGAAGCATTATTTCATTTGTAAGAGCTTGCCGGAACTTTATACAACCTGTAGATAACCTGTAATTAAAAATTTAAAAGAATGGAAATGGCATTTTTGTGAAATGCATCTAGGATGATTTGGACAAATAGATCTTTTCACTTCAATTCTATGATTTTGAAATTATAGCACCGTTTAGTAATCGTATCATACCGAGTATTGTGTTTCTTTATTTGAATGAGTTTCATCATTCAAAGTTGGTTATGTGCACAGTCTTCGACCAAATTTGCAAAGCTGATTCAGCAACAGTTTTGTTTTTATCTAGGGCTTCGAGTTCTGGGTTATTTTCATTCCTCTTTCCCTTTGTTTACTGATATTTTTTCCATGAGGAAGTAAATCTTTGGTGAAGGAGAGATTCTTTTGTGGAAATCTGACCGATTCTTTTATTTTTTATTTTTGTGGATATAGGTTTGGCAAAATTATATTTGCAAGGTTTCAGCTTCTGGATTCTGCAGCAGCGTTGGAAGATTGACTCCACAAATGTACCGGGAGTTGGTGGCGGCTCTAAACATTAGTTATGCTCTTGAACATTATACCCCGCTATTACTGAGTCTCCAGAACTGTGATTTTGTACGTGATACATTCCGAGAAATCGCCTTGTTTTATTGTCCTCCATTAAGGCACTCTCTTCGGATTTTAAACGCCGGACTAGCCCTCATCTCAGTAGGGGTCATGCTTAGTCTTGCTCTGTGGATACTATATGCCAACCGCCCCCAAAGGGAGGAAGCGTTAGCTAAGATTTCTTCACGAATAAGAAGCAGTTGCAGTGGTAAGACGAGGATCAAACACTACAAAACTACATCATCGGCTAGACTCCAGACACTCGGAGCTTAGACTAGATTCTTTACTAAATTTAGCGGGTAAAAGAGTAAAATA